>VSMD01059635.1:0-10308 GCA_008750895.1 Mirza zaza
CTCTTAAAAGAAGAAAAGTGCTCCAGAAAAATGGAGATTTGTTTGTTTTGCCCTTTATCCAAAACCTTTTATTATGAAAAATTTCAAACATACAAAAGATTAGAAAATTGGGCATTCATATACCTACCACACAGATGCTACAATGACTAGTTTGCTGTATTTGCTCAGTCACATAAATGTACATCTCTCTCCATCCATCCATTCATTCATCCTTCCCTCTTTTTGAACCATTTCAAGGAAAGTTGCAGACAGGTAAAGAAGCTGTATTTTCCCCCTAAACACTTCAGGATGCATATAATTGATCAGCATTCAGTATTTGTCTTCTTTAAGGTAAAATTTACAAACAGGAAATGCACAGATCTTAAATATACAATAGGTGAGTTATAACAAATTCCTGTATCTGTATTACTCAAGCCACTGCCCTGGAAAGTAAACTCTTGAGACTTCCCATTGTGTTTTTTTCACCACAGATTAGTTTTGTCTATTCTGGGACTTCATATAAATCAATGAAATCATGTTAGAAATACTCTTTTGTGTCTAGCTTCTTTCACTCACTGCTATGGGAGATTCATTAATGTTGTTGCATGCATTAGTAGTTAATTTCTTTTTATTGTGGAGTAATATTCCATTATGTGATTATACCAGAAGAATTAGTCATTCTTCTGTTTATAGTCACTGGAGCTGTTTCTAGTTTTTAGCAATTATGAATAAAGCTGCTATGAACATTCTTTCATGTATCTTTCTGTGGACATATGCTTTCATTTCTCTTAGGTAAATATTTGGAAGTGGAATTGCTGTATCATAGGTAGGTCTAGTTTTATAAGAAACTACCAGCTTTTTACCCAAAGTGTTTGTACCATTTACATTCTTACCAATAATGTATGAGAGTGTAATGTACCAATGTAATGATACATTACTATTAGTGTAATGTACCAATGTAATATATGTACCAATAGTAATGTACCAATAATGTATGAGAGTTCCAGTTGCTCTATATCTATATGCCAACATTTGATGTTGTCCGTCTTTAATTTTAGCTATTCTGGTGGGTGTATGTTAGTGTCTCATTATGCTTTTATTTTATATTTCCCTGATGACTAATGATGTTGAACACTTTTTATGTGCTTCTTGCCCATCTGTATATCTTCCTTTGTGAAGTTACTATTCAAATATTTTGCCTATTTAAAAAATTGAGTTGTCTTTTTATTAATATTATTGAATTGTGGGGGTTCTTTATATATTCTGCATATAAGTCCTTTGTCAGATATGTTTTGCAAATATTATCTCTGAGTCTGAGGCTTGCTTATCATTTTCTTAATAGTGTCTTTTCAAGAGCAGAAGTTTTTTTTTTATTTTGATGAAATCTAATTTATCAAAGTTTTAAAAATAGTTATTGCCGGCTTGGCATGGTGGCTCATGCCTGTAATCCTAGCACTCTGGGAGGCCGAGGTGGGTGGATTGTTTGAGCTGAAGAGTTCAAGACCAGCCTGAGCAAGAGCAAGACCCCATCTCTACTAAAAAAATAGAATGAAATTAGCTGGACAACTAAAAATATATATAGAAAAAATCAGCCAGGCATAGTGGCGCGTACCTGTAGTCCCAGCTACTCGGGAGGCTGAGGCAGTCAGATTGCTGGAATCCAGGAGTTTGAGGTTGCTGTGAGCTCAGCTGAAGTCACAGCATCTAGCCAGGGCAACACAGTGAGACTCTATCTATAAATGAATGAATGAATGTTATTGCTTTCTGTGATCTGTCTTAATATATCTTTGCCTACCCTCCAAGTCCCAAAGATATTCTCCTATGTTTTCTTTTAGATACTTGATAGTTTTAGCTTTAAAAAAATAGTTTTAGCTTTTGACTGATTTCTATGATCCATTTAAAATTAAGTTTTGTGAATGGTGTGAGGGGGGAGGTGTTGAAGCTTATTTTTTTCTATGTGGATATTCCGTTGTTCTGGCACTGTTTGTTAAAGGACTTTCCTTTTCCCATTGGATTACTTTTGTGACTTTATAAAAAAGCAAATGACTGTTTAATTGTGGAGCTTTTTCTGAGGTCTCTCTTTTATTCCATTGATCTATTTTTTAATCCTTAATGTTAGTGCTGCAATGTCCTGTCTACTTTGGCTTTATGATAAGTCATGAAGTCAGGTAGGGTAAGTACTCCAATTTCATTCTTCTTTTTCAAGATCCTTTGGATAGTCTAAGTCGTTTGGATTTCCATAAAAATTTTACAATCAACATGCTAATTTCTACAAAAAAGTCTACTAGGATTATGATTGAAATTCAGTTAAATCTAAAGATCATTTTGGAGGGAATTGTCATTTCAAGGATATTGAGTCTTCCAATCCATGTCCATATCTCTCCATTTATTTAGGTCATCTTGAATTTCTCTTAGCAATGTTTTGTAGTCTTTGGTATACAGGTCTTACACATCTTTTATGAAATCTATTCCCAAGTACTTCATGGTTTTTAAAAGAGCTATTGTGAACAGAAATTTTAAAATTTTGTTTTATATTAGTGTCAGCAGAACTGAACACCAGAACAATCACAGAAAACAGTCCATCTGGATATCCCAGGTGTGGGGAAGCAGGTATGCAGGAGGTGCCACTTATTCGCAGACAGCTGTAGAAGGTCTGAGGGGTTGTAAAGAAGGTGGCCATGTAAAAGAGGAGGTCAGATGCACAACACTGTGTGGAAAACTGATTTCCTTTCTCCTGTCGCTGAGAAGGGATGCTGTTCCTCAACATTGTCCTGGACGGGGCAGGAGGGCGATACCAAGGGGCCTTGGTATGGTGCTCTTGTTCCTCAGAACCTTCTGATCTCCATCATCCAACCAGCCCTCGGGTAAGGGCTGCTGCCACCATAGCCGGGGATGAGTGCAGCCCTCTGTGGACAGGTGAGCTGGCCTCAGTGGCATGGGTGGTACACTCTGCTCTCTCCCGGGAGAGCCATCCAGCCTCTGAGCCTTAGCTGGCTCAGCTTGCAAAGGAAGATGGAGGCTGAAACACTTGGGCTTTCCTCTACTCAAAATGTCACAGCCAAACCCCTGGGCTGGCCTCCCTCTCTCTCCCACTGGCTGCCACGCTCCATGGTTTCTCCAGCCCATTATGTCATGCCACTCCACCCCGTTACAAAGTCAGCTGCCCACATCTTTCAGAAGAGCCAAAACTTCCAACTCATGCTCTGAGGAAAGATTCTCAAGAAGCAGAAAACTAGACAAGCCCAGACCCCACCCACCCTGGGTACTGTCCCTCTCACTGGGAAGGGTGTGTGTTGGGAAGCAGGGCAGCAAGGCAGGACAGCTTCCCCGTTGCCAGGCAGAAGGACCATCGGGGGAGGGGCGATGGCAGTGCCAAAGAGGTGTGCATTCCACTCTGTACCCATCACAGCGCTTCAGAGCCCCTTCAAAGAAAGATGTGCTGCCCATGCTTTATTTTTTATTTATTTATTTATTTTGAGACAGAGTCTCACTTTGTTGCCCAGGCTAGAGTGAGTGCCGTGGCGTCAGCCTAGCTCACAGCAACCTCCAACTCCTGGGCTCAGCGATCCTACTGCCTCAGTCTCCTGAGTAGCTGGGACTACAGGCATGCGCCACCATGCCCAGCTAATTTTTTGTATATATGTATTTTAGTTGGTCAATTAATTTCTTTCTATTTTTAGTAGAGACAGGGTCTTGCTCAGGCTGGTTTCGAACTCCTGACCTCGAGCAATCCGCCTGCCTTGGCCTCCCAGAGTGCTAGGATTACAGGCGTGATCCTAGCACTCATGGGTGCAGAAGATGATGGGTGCACAGCCACTGCGCCTGGCCTGCCCGTGCTTTAAGACAATGCTAGTTGCCACAACCAGTAACCCCCAAATGCATTGTGTTTATGTCTCACTCACATACCAGTTCCTAGCAGGTGTTCCTGGTTTGCAGGTGGCCTTCCTCCATGCAGTCACTTAGAGACCAGACCTTTTCCATTTTTGAGGCTCTGCCATGCCCTGGTCTAACCAGCATCTTCTGAACCTACCTAGTAGGAGGGGCAAGAGACCCCAGGAAGGCATAACCGCTTCTCAAAAGCCCTGGCCCAGAAGTGACACACACTAGTTCTGCTCACATCCCCTTGGCAAGAACCTGTCACGGGGCCAAGGGGACCTGGGAAATGTGGTCCCTGGCTCAGCAACTGCTTCCCAGTGACACTCAACACTGAAAAGGAGAGTTCAGATTTTGCCAGCCCCTCCACTGAGCTCTGTTGAGTTGTCACCAGTCTGGTGGGTGGCCTTGCTTCCTAAACTGTGCAGGGCTATTTGGATGTGAGGAGTTGTCTGCTACTCCATGGCCAGCAGGGTTTCTCATGGTCTCCTCTGTCTCTGAAGTTTCTTGGGTTATTCTCTAGCCTGCTCCACCTCACTCAGCTCCCCCAGGGGCCTCCTCCTTCTGGAAGCTTTCCTGAATCTGTCCTCCTCCAAGAAGCTTTTCAAGAATTTCAGTATCCACATGGAAGTCTTCCATTCTCTGGGCACTTTGTTTGCCAGAAATGTGAGAAGGAGCAATGTTTGGGGCAGATGAGCCCCTCTCTCCTCCGCTTGCTAATGTTTGGAATTCTTCAACTGGGGACAAAGACTTTGTCCCCACAATCAACACTGAGGCTTCAGATACACATTCCCTGGGAGAGGGGGCAGACATCCTCACACACAGGGGAGTGGGCACCTGGGGGGTCTTGTAGAGGGGCAGGAAGGAGAGCAGGGGACCCTGGGCAGGAGCGAGGAGGGGGACAGCTGTCCAGAGGGAGAGAGGGAGGTCTAATGCAAATTTTGCTAATGTCTCAGCTGTGTTTTTTTTTTTTTTTGGAGACAGAGTCTTACTCTGTTGCCCAGGCTAGAGTGCTGTGGCATCAGCCTAGCTCACAGCAACCTCAAACTCCTGGGCTCAAGCGATCCTCCTACTTTAGCCTCCTGAGTAGCTGGGACTATAGGCACGTGCCACCATGCCCGGGTAATTTTTTATATATATACTTTTAGTTGTCCAGCTAATTTCTTTCTATTTATAGTAGAGACGGGGTCTCGCTCTTGCTCAGGCTGGTTTCGAACTCCTGAGCTCAAACAATCCACCCACCTCAGCCTCCCAGAGTGCTAGGATTACAGGTGTGAGTGACCGTGCCTGGCCTCAGCTGTGTTTTTCAATCATATGTTAAACATCTTCAATTTTTTCTAAACAAACTGAGTCTAATCAAATAGTGTCTGTTAAATGCTCACCATGTGCTGGGCATCACCAGCACTTTTTATAAGCATTATCTGATTTATCTTCCTGACAACCTAATGAGGTAGGGACTCTTACCCCCATTTTGCACAGGAGAAAAGCAAAGCTACGAAAAATTTGGTAATTTTTCCAAGGTCACATAGCTCATGAGTAGAGAGCTTGTGTTTGAATCTAAGCATCTGACCTCAAAGTCTGTGATTTCCTCTGTGCCTCTGTCTCCTCTTCCCTAGGACAGTCAACATGGCCACCCTGAAAGCTCATTGGCTGTCCCTGCGGTTAGGCTGGAGCCACATGATGAACTCTGACCAATGGGCTGAGACTGGACATGACACATGTCATTTCTGGACAAAAGCATTTACGTGCTGGTGTCCAATGCTCCTGTTATCTCTTTGCTTTTGGTGGTGAGCACAGAGGCCATGGCTTGAAATGGTGGAGCCACTAATAGGGGGCAGCCTGGATCACTGGGTCATCAAACAAGGGACAGCTGACCTGGAGAGCTGCCCAACCTGCAGCAGCTTTGTGTGAATGAGAAACACACGTGTGTGTGTGTGTGTGTGTGTGTGTGTGTGTTAAGAAGCCACTGAGATTTGGAGATAAATTTGTTACTGAGGCACACTATAGCCTCTCCCACCTGATGCACCAGAACTGGTCACCAAACATAGCTGTGTTCCACCCCATTGGTTACTGACAACATGATGTCCCTCAGACATTTTGTTTTGTAAACCGTATAGTACTCCAGAGTAAGGATGGGACTGAGGGACTGTCCCAAACACAAGCTGCCAGAGAAGATGGGAGAATATCGAGGGTCTTCCTCAGCCTCCTGGGTAGCAGGAGCCACCAGGCCAGGCCCCGGCTCCAGTTCCTCCTCTGCCCTGCATCAGGCTTCCTCCTGCTGCTGTTTCCAAAGCTTTGGCTCAGACAGCCCCTCTGTCTCCACCCCCAGCAGACAGCTTCCAGAAGCTAAGGCCCTTCCCCAGATGCTGGCCAAAGTGCCTGGAAGTTGTCCCACGCCTCACATTGTCTTTCAGATGCATCCCTGGGGACACAGAGCTCTTGCCATCCTGCAATCCGGGAAATCACTACTTGCTGGCCCCTGGCAGGCAGGAAGCTCCAGTGGGGCTGTCCACTGCCAGGTCAGGGCCAGACGCAAGGTGGAGGGGCTCAGGCTCCTGGCCAGGCTCCTGGCTGGCGCAGGGACAGCGAGAGTGTCCACTCCTCACACAGACAGTCCTGCAAACCCTCACTGTGCCGCACTGTGTGTGTGGCCCTGTGCTTGGTGCTGCGTGAGCACAGAGGCACCTGTGCCAGAGGTCCTGGCACCTGGCTTGCAGGAGATTCCTTGTAGGCTCAAGCAGAACATTGTCACAGAAAAACAGAGCAGAGGGAGGATATCAGTCAGGGATTTGCACTTGCAAATCACAGAAATCCAGAGCCAGAGGATGACCTATAGAGAGAAAAGACGGTGCACTTTTCGCTTCTGAAGGTAATTCAGATTCAAATGCTATTTTTTCCAAATAAACATGTGTGTTTGTGTGTATGTGTATTAAAATTAAGATTGCCTCTTTATATTTTCTTTATATTTGCAAAGTTCTAAATAAGTTTATCAAGGATGAAACTTTTCTTTTTTCCCCCCATTGGTCAGTTATCCAATACTTAGCCAAGCTCAAAAAAAGAATATTCTGTCCCCCTGGGCTGGGCTGGATCCAGGCCCTTATAATATCATGAAATCTGTCTTTTGCCATCTCCTGGCTCTGCTTTTCTCTGTTTTGGTTTCATTCTTGGAAAGACTCATATTCTTAGGATTGTATCCTGTGCATATGAGTCCCAGTTGAAAAAAAATGAGTCCATCTCCTGGGCTATCCCATCCATATAATCAACTCAGCTCATACGACTGAGCTATTAAAAAAGGCTCAATACAAGCTCAATACTTATTACAACTCAATAAAAAGACAATTTTTAAATGGATAAAAGATTATAATAAACATTTTGTCAAAGAAGATATGTGAATGGCTAGCAAGCACATGAAAACATTCAGTTGTATTTGTTATTAGGGAAATGCAAATTAAAACCACAATTAGATACCACTTCATACCAGCTAAGATGGCTATAATCAAAAACACAATGAACAACAAGTGTGCTCAAGAATATGGAGAAATTGGCCGGGTGGGGTGGTTCACGCCTATAATCCTAGCACTCTGGGAGGCCGAGGTGGGAGGATACCTTGAGGCCAGGAGTTCGAGGCCAGCCTGAGCAAGAGCGAGACCCCCACCCCTGCTAAAAATAGAAAAAATTATCTGGGCATGGCGGCACAGTGCCTGTAGTCCCAGTTACTCGGGAGGCTGAGGCAGGAGGATCGCTTGAGCCCAGGAGTTTGAGGTTGCTGTGAGCTATGATGATGCCACTGCACTCTAGCCTGGGCAACAGAGTGAGACTCTGTCTCAAAAAAAAAAAAAAGAATATGGAGAAATTGAAACCCTCACATGTTGCTGGTGTGAATGTAAAATGATGCAGCCACTTTGGAAAACAGTTTGGCACTTTCTTAGAAAGTTAAACACAAACTTACCACCCAGTCCAGTAATTCTACTCCTAGATATCTACCCATGAGAAAAAAAAATGCCCACACAAAGACTAGTGCATGAATGACACAGCAGCATTATTCATAATAAACATGCAGATGTCTAACAACTGGTAAATGAATAAACAAAATGTGAAATATCCATGCGATGGAATAGTTCTCAGCAATAAAAAGGAACAAGCCACTTAAACACACTACAACATGGATGAACCTCAACATTATGCTTCGTTGAGCATAGAAGCTAGACACAAAAGACCACGTATTTGTATGATTCCATTTATATGAAATTTCCAGAAAAGGCCTGGGGCTGGGGTGGGAATGAGAATCAACTGCAAATGAATCCAAAGGAACAATATTCTAAAATGGGGTTGTAGTGATAGTTGCACAATTCTATACATTTACTAAAAATTGCTGAACTGTACACTTACAAAGGATACGTTTTATGCAAATTACACCTCAATAAAGCTGTTAAAAAAAAACAAAACTAGCAACCTGTTAGGCATTGTTTTAGTTATTTAGTTTTAGAGACAGGGTCTCACTCTGTCTCTCAAGCTGGAGTGCAACGGTGCAACCATAGTTCACTGCAAAAGCATCCAATTCCTGGGCTCAAGTGATCCTCCTGTTTCAGCCTCTAAGTAGCTAGGACTATAGACTACATGCACGTGCCATCCCGCCCAGCTATACATATGTGTGTGTTTTAAATTTTTTGTAGAGGTGGGTCTTGCTATGTTGCCCAGGCTGGTCTTGCACTCCTAGCCTCAAGCCATCCTCCTGCCTTGGTCTCCCAAAGTGCTGGGATTATAGGCCTGAGCCACTGCACCCCAGGCATTAATTTAGAAGGATCTCCAAGATATATTGTTAAATGGAAAAAGCCAAGTGCAGAGAATGCTACCATTGCAGGTTTTTTTTTTTTTTTTTGAGACAGAGTCTCGCTTTGTTGCCCAGGCTAGAGTGAGTGCCGTGGCGTCAGCCTGGCTCACAGCAACCTCAAACTCCTGGGCTCAGCGATCCTACTGCCTCAGCCTCCCGAGTAGCTGGGACTACAGGCATGCACCACCATGCCCGGCTAATTTTTTGTATATATATTTTTTAGTTGGTCAATTAATTTCTTTCTATTTTTGGTAGAGACAGGGTCTCGCTCAGGCTGGTTTTGAACTCCCGACCTTGAGCAATCGGCCCGCCTCGGCCTCCCAGAGAGCTAGGATTACAGGCGTGAGCCACTGCACCTGGCCACCATTGCAGTTTTTAAAGAGGAAAAGCAGTGTGCATATATACGTTCATACAGATTTATATTTATGCATTTATACTTACACATGTGTCCATGGGTTTGCAGAGACTGTCTCTGGAACGGTACACAAACACTGGTGACGCCAGGTGTTTTGGGTGAAGGAAATAGATGGCCTGGGGGACAGGAGTGAGATTTACTTTTGTACCTTTACATTTTTTTTTCATTGTGGTAAAATATACATAACATGAAGTTTACCATCTTGGCCATTTTTAAGTGCACAGTTCAGTGGTGTTAAGTACGTTCACACTGTTGTGCGGCCATCGCCACCATCCATCTCCAGGGCTCTTTTCAAAAATAGAAACTTTGTACCCATTAAATAATAACTCCCCATTGCCCCCTCCCTCAGCCCCAGACAACCACCAGTTTTCCAAGAATAAGGCTGCCCGGGGTTCCTCACACAGTGGAATCACACAGTATTTTTTCGTGACTGGCTGATTTCACTGAGCAGAATGTCCTCCAGGCTGGCCCACGTTGTTGCATGTGTCAGAAATGCCTTCCCTTTTCAGGCTGGATAACATTGCACTGTACATATACACGAGCCACATTTTGTTTATCCATTCATCCTCCACGGACACCTGGGCTGCTTCCACCTTTTCACTAAGGTGAATAATCCTGCTGTGAACATAGCTGTACAAATATCGCTTCAGAATCCTTGCATTTTTACATTTTTATTGCATATGAATGTATTACTGATTTGAAAAAAAAGAATTAAAATTTTAAAGGATGAAATACAAATAACTAAAACTGAAAGTTGTGTTTTTTCGTCTCACATCCCCTTTGGAGGCTCCTGGGCAGCCCTTGGGGACAACAGTGCACGGTCCCCCTACCCTTCCTCCCCAGTCTGTGGGGCAGCGGCGCGCAGGGGGTCTCGCTGAGTCACGCTGCAGCCTGGCGGTGCCCTCGCCTGGCCGCCGCCCACCCCCGCCCGCGGATCAGCCGGGCCGCATTCCTGGGTGACTCACGGCACAGGCAGCCCAGGAACGCCCGCTCGCAGGATAAGGCTGCGGCTCGCCCGGCCACGTCCTGCGGCCTGCAGCCGCCGGTTTTCCCATTTGAAAACTCCTTAGACGCCTCCGCTTCCAAGGAGCCGGTCTCCTCCCTGGTCTCCCCCCACCCCTGCCCCCCAGGCCGGGGAAGAAAGGCGGGAAGCCTGGGGACCAAGCGCCCTCTCTGTGCTGGGGCCAATTGCAGGCCTTATCCCCCAAGA
>VSMD01059639.1:0-31696 GCA_008750895.1 Mirza zaza
AAAAAAAAAAAAAATTAATAGGGAGTCTAGTGGCCTTATCAATGTCAGTTTTGTCTACTGTGTAAAGCCCCTACCACAATATCTGACACAATAGTAATGAATCATTAAGTAAAATGTAATAAAACCCCACTTCTCAGATCCTTGTGTATGTGCATACATACAAAATATATATGTTGTCAGAGATCAGATGTACTTAGGGCACATTTTATTTTCATACAATTATTCCCTTGCCTTAAAAAAATATATATTTAATGTTTCCTCTCAAGCTTCTCCAAAGATTGTTGGATGACCGCAAATCTACTGTGGAGGTAATCAAACGAGAGGGAGAAAAAATCGCTGCAACAGCAGAGCCTGCAGATAAAGTGAAGATTTTGAAACAGCTAAGTCTCTTGGATAGCAGATGGGAGGCTTTGCTTAATAAAGCTGAAACAAGGTAATTTACCTACTCCCAATCCTTTTCAAAGAGTACCACTGGCCTTCATACTGATGTTTTGTGTTTTGGTAATACTTCTCTTCAAATCGTCTCATTCCTGTGTTTATCATGTATGTGGGCATAAAGAGCAAAGACTAATGTCTCTTTCCTCATTCCTCTGATGTGAATGTCTTGTAATCACCAGTTATCACCAGTTATGACCCAACTCTTTGTTTTAACACAAACATTTCCTTGGCTGGGGGCGGTGGCTCACGCCTGTAATCCTAGCACTCTGGGAGGCCTAGGCGGGCAGATCGCTCAAGGTCAGGAGTTAGAAACCAGACCGAGCAAGAGGGAGACCCCTGTCTCTACTAAAAAAATAGAATGAAATTAATTGGCCAACTAAAAATATATAGAAAAAATTAGCCGGGCATGGTGGTGCATGCCTGTAGTCCCAGCTACTTGGGAGGCTGAGGCAGAAGGATCGCTTGAGGCCAGGAGTTTGAGGTTGCTGTGAGCTAGGTACTCTAACCTGGGCAACAAAGTGAGACAATTTCAAAAAATAAAATAAATAAAATAAAATAAAAAAACATTTCCTTGAGGGTGATTCATTCCTTTGTTTATTACATAGTTACTGCCTGTCTACCATGCATACTTCAGGCACTGAGTTAGGGACAGGAGTGACCTGGACAGATCATCTCTGCCTTCAGATAGGGTACAGTCTAGGAGGGTTTATAGCCGTTGAGAATAATGACAAATGTGATGTTTCAAGGCTAAAATACAAAGCTCTGTGGGAGCATATTATGGGAACCTAGTCTGGGGCAGGGGAATGACAGCTAAGTTTTAAGGAAGCAATAGGGGTTAGCTGGGAAACAAAGCAGGTGGAAGGTGCTCTAACTTCATGGAGGCCGTGAAGCCTAGAGCACAGCACCACTGGGTTTGTGTTTGTTCTCAGCAGTTTTCTTATTACAAAATCTCAACCCATATTTCATTCTCTGCATTTGATGCCACACTGACCAGCATTAAGTGGTAGCTTCATTGAAGAGTAGCCATCTAGGCTGGTTGGGTTAAACAGATAAACCATTGGACTGATGAGTATGTTCCATAAATTTCTACTTTTTTTAGAGCTAGAATGAAGAGAAGGATTTGTCTAATTTTGAATTATGAAGTATAACTAATTTTAGTCTTAGGAGCATAGAATGAGGTGCTCCCAGGGAGTCTGAAAGTCTCATGTTGTCCTTAATGTGTGTCAACGGATTAACCTTTTTGTGTAATAGCGTAGGATGTTGTGCCTTGGCTGTGATGGAAGATACTCTCAGTAATTTTTTTAAAAAATAAATTAATGAATGTCTAGATCTCTGCTTTACTACCATAACTGGTCTTCTTTCCCCAAAATCTCCTCACAGTGATAATAAATCGAGGGATGTTGGTAATGGTTATGATTCACACCCAGATTTATTGTTCACAATTTAAATCATAGTAAATTAAACCCAATCACAAAATAGTTATTTCCAGTGATTCTAGATTATTAGATATTTGAATTTAGAAAAAAAAAGTCATAGATACTGATAACCAGAAGTTAAAAAGAATATAGCAATTTTATTCATTTTTTTTTTAAGGATCAAGTGTATTTCAACTGAAAGTTTTAAAAAATATATGTGTATATAGTTTGTGGAATATGGATACGGAAATTGGATTTAGTAGCTTGTGCCAATTTTCCATAATTCCCTTCTTTCCCATAGAAAGCTATAATTTCCCAAATCATGAAATTCCCTAACAGTTAAGCATGATAAGAAGTTAAGACAGCAACTGTTGATCCCAGCAGAAATGATATACAGGATTTGATACTGAATCAGGTATTCTCCATACAAATCAACACAATCAGTTGCCCTAGATAAACACTGAAAACAGAGGAAGCTGGTTTTAATTTACATGAGTCCTCTGCAATTGAGGAAACAATGTGTTTTCTAAAAGTACTTCAAACTACAAGTAAAAGTCCAAGGAACATTTTGGAATATTTCTCCTCTATTCCTATTTTAACCCATAAAATATTAACTGTTGCTTTTGGGAAATATTCCTGACACTGAACTTTTGTAAAGTAGGAATCACTATTCATTCCACTAAGGAGATATGTATGTTCTTCAAAATTTGAATCCAGTTTGGATTCAAATTTGGATTCAATTTGACCATTTGATTAAAAGCAATCTCAGAAACTTGTGTTCCAGTCAAAATTAATACATAAAGCACTTAAAACAGGACGTGGCACAGAATATATATTCAATAAATATTACCTATTATTGTTGTTATTATTATTGCTATTGTTATTATAACATTGCTATTGTTATTATAACTATAATTATTAAAAGTATTATTCTAAAAGATTACTTCAGACCTTTATGAGATTCAGGCACTTGAGGATGACCTGTTGTTCAACTTTAATTTTATTTAATTGAAATACTATTTTAACATGCCCTTTCAATGTTAGAGATTTAAATTTTAACGTTGATAGTTTCTGCAAAAAGGGTTTAGAATAGAATTCAGGAGCATGACTGAAGATTTTTGTTGAATATTTCACACATTCTTCATCCCTAAATGACCTTTGTCTTGGCACATTTGTAGGAATCGTCAGTTGGAAGGTATCTCAGTGGTAGCACAGCAATTTCATGAAACCTTAGAACCGCTGAATGAGTGGCTTACAACCGTGGAAAAGAGGCTGGTGAATTGTGAACCCATAGGAACCCAAGCATCTAAACTTGAGGAACAGATCGCACAGCACAAAGTAAGATATAACTCACACATTAGTAAGATTCAGCTTTTATTTTGTGGTTTTGTGACATAAATTCGATTTATGTACTATTGTTGTGTTATGCATAATTGCAAACCAAATCCATTTCAAATGTCATGCTTCAGTTTTGTTTATGTTTTCATTTTTATTTGTCCATTCTTTTTGTTTTTCTTCTTTCTTTTCTTAAACTTTATTTAGGCCTTAGAAGATGACATCATGAATCACAATAAACATTTACACCAGGCTGTTAGCATTGGCCAGTCCTTAAAGGTTCTGAGCTCCAGGGAGGATAAAGATATGGTGCAGAATAAATTAGACTTCTCTCAAGTATGGTACATTGAGATTCAAGAGAAAAGTCACAGCAGGTCTGAGCTCCTCCACCAGGCCTTGTGTAATGCTAAGATTTTTGGGGAAGATGAAGTTGAGCTGATGAACTGGCTGAATGAAGTGCATGGCAAACTGAGCAAGCTCTCAGTCCAGGAGTACAGCCCCGAGGGGCTGTGGGAGCAGCAGGCTGAACTTCGGGTATTTTCATTTATTTCATTTCATTTTTTTTGTTGTTGTTCATTTCAGTTGTCATTATTTTCTCAGTCTTCCTTATTTCTGTGTTACCATTATGATTTAGAGGAATCGCTGTACTCAAAAAAGATTTCGCCTATATATATGCAGATTACTTTTAATGAAGTCATCTTTAAAAAGAGATTGCATTTATCCTCTTGGCTGGATCTTTCACTTTTCATTTTATTTTATTGCTGGATGCAAAGACCCATCATTACGTAACACCCCAGTACTTCCACCTAGCCCATTTCCATAGGGCATTAAGTATTTTCAGAAAGGGAGAATGCTGTGAATTACATGAACATGGGACATGGGGCACAGTGGGGAAAAAGAAGAGGCATAAAAATGGGAACAATAATGAATATTTGAAAATGTGAGGTATCTCCTCAAATATATCTCTGTGAAACCTACTTGAAGTTCTCTGAGATTAGCTAATGCTAATGCTGACTTAATTTTTTCTCTCCTGCATAAAAACTGGTACTTGTGTTTTTAGGTTCTGCAAGAGGACATCTTACTCAGGAAACAAAATGTAGATCAGGCATTACTAAACGGTTTAGAACTGCTTAAACAAACCACAGGTGAGATATCTTTCAAATCAAATAATCGTGCAGCCAGCATTTTGCATTGTTTTCAAAATATTTTAGGGATGGGGAACAACACAAAACACTTTATAATTTGGGGGCCATTCCAAGACTTCATTCTGGAGCATGCTTTGAAGACCAATCAAGGGGGGGGAGGGTTTAAAATATGATCTCACCTTTTTCTCATAATCTCCCTTGAGTTCTTGATGGAAGTTGTGTGTATTACTCATAAAGCACTTTGGCACAGGAGCTGGTCAGAGAAGCCCACGACAGAGTTACATTAGTTTTCCACTTGTGGAAGGCAAATGAACACATAGGCTGTAGACAGTTTTTTTTCTTTTTTTTAAAGATAGATTGCACTGCAGTAACATACATTATGGTTATATACATGGCTATACACGGGCTTCATTTCTTCATGCTTGAATTGCCAAGAAAACAAACGCTTGATTTAATATCTGTGTGAGAAGATTTTAGAGCAACTCAGAGAGACTAACTTGTTTTAGTGATTCCTTTGGCCATAGGAATTCCACTGTACCTATGTCCAGTTCAGCAATATATATAAAGGCGGGGGCAAGTACCATTTATTATGAGGTGGAGAAATTCAGTATAATATCTAGAGCCTTGAGTTAAGAAGTCTGAAGCTCAGGATGCAGTTTCTCTGTGTGTCTGAAAATGAGGCAGAGGCAATTAAAGATCTGCTGGAATAGTGCCGTTGAGCAGTGATGAGCAACTAAGAGCAGAGAGGTTAAACATCTTGCCCAAAGTAACCCACCTTTAAAGCCATGCACGAGGTCACCGTCTGAACTCAGGCACTTTTTAACCCCTGTTCTTTGAAAACCGAAAGCCTTGTATATAGATACAAAAGTACTGCCTTGCACATACCTAAAGGCACTTGGCCATTTCCAGTTTGTGCATTTGTATTTTCAGAATGGTTTAGATTTGCCTGGAATCCTGGGAAGGATTAAAATCTAGAAAAGGGCTTCTCTTGGGTCAGATCATGTTTAGAAAAATGTCTCTTTTTCTCCCCCCCAGAAAATTTCATCAGTGAGCCATAATATCTGAAGAACCTGCCCACCGCCCCCCCCCCCCCCCCGACTTTGTCCTTTCATAAGAAATAACATGCCTTTGAAATTTTAGGTGATGAAGTTTTGATAATTCAAGATAAATTGGAAGCCATCAAAGCAAGGTACAAAGACATTACTAAATTGAGCACCGACGTGGCCAGGACCCTAGAGCAGTCCCTGCAGTTCGCAAGACGGCTGCACTCCACACACGAAGACCTGTGTACCTGGCTGGACAAAGTGGAGGTGGAATTACTGTCGTATGAAACTCAGGTTCTGCAAGGGGAAGCAGCAAGCCAAGCACAAGTGAGGCAAAAAGTATGCTCTGATTTATGCATTTTGGATCAGTTTGTTATCTTATAAGGAGTCTTATTCACACGAGAATTAAATTGTAATTTGCCTTGTGTCATTACTGATATGCTGAAAGACGCCTTGGTGGGCGGGGACCCAGCAGAAATTGGCAGCAGATCATCTGTTTAAACTTTTAGGAACCCAGAGATGAAAACAGTACATTATGGTTTGTTTTAAGAGTCTTATTACGCAAGAGACAGAGTGATGAGAACAGGAAGAAAAGGAAAACGATCATTGTTTCAGAGATACACACAATTTTGTTGGAATAACAATATTTCTGTAAAATAGCAGGGGTTGGGCTGTCTAATTATATCACAAAAATAGTATACTGCCATGCTAATCATTCTTCTTTTCAAAGATATTGGTCTCTGTTTTTATCACCCCTGAAGTATGATCACAGATGGGTGAAGGAGAGTTGGTGAGGTCAGGCTCACTGAGCCTGCAGTGATTCCGCTAGAATGATTGAAAGCCAGTATGTCCTCATTTTGAAGGTCACTTAATTCTGGCTTAATTCCTCTTTTTTTTTTTTTTTTAACTTTTCTGTTACCTGATTACTTAGAGGTTCCCAGAAAGCAAAGCATAATACATGTTAACTTGCTTGGTTTTGTTTCCCAAATTTTAAATATTTATATTCAATTTCAAAGATAAAATCTTGCCTTGTCGACAAATGATTTGTTCTTTGAACTTCTCAGGAAACACTTTCCTTTTATTTTTTTGCAAAATAGCTTTAAATAACAAAGGTTTATTTAACTTAACTGAAACTGAAGGGACTGGCCAAAGCGTCCCATTATTGGCCTGCAAAGGACTTTAGCCCCAAGAACAGTTAAAGGAAGATTCTGTTCAAACTCTTAAGCGGTACCCCCGTGTTTGTATGTTTTTCAGGAACTGCAGAAGGAAGCTAAGAACAACAAACCCTTGTTGGACTCCCTTAACGAAGTGAGCAGTGCTTTGCTGGAACTGGTACCATGGAGGGCAAGAGAAGGACTTGAGAAAATGGTCGCTGAGGACAATGAGCGCTACCGATTAGTGAGTGACACCATCACTCAGAAGGTGGAGGAAATCGATGCGGCCATTCTGAGATCACAGCAGGTAGGGACGAGTGGTTTGTTGTCTAGGCAATAAATGTTCTCCAGCTGTTCCTAGAGCTTTTACCTGAACAAAGATGCCTGTGAATAGTGTTTTTTCCATTCATTTGTTGTGCTTCAAAAATGAAAGGGTGGATTCGAAAAGAATTTGACTGGGCTTCTTGGATGTCCCAGTGCCAGGGCAAGGCTAATCTGTGCATTGTTAACAGCCATCTGCCTCACTGTGGCAGACATTTATCCGTATCAAGTCAGACCCTAGGAAGATCAGCCCTGCTTTCCAAACAAAATGCTTTTGTCTACAATATATGCATATTGCTAAAATTAATTTTATGCCTCCACTAAGTCTGACCTGTATGTGAGTGAATGTTTTGAGTTGTCGTGTAAGTCAGTATTAACTGTTGATTTACAGAAAACTATGGCGAAGAGAAAGTGTTCTTTTTAAAATGGAAACTATTTTTGTTCGTAATGTGGGTTTTTTTTTTTTTCTGAAGATGACTGAAGGGGAAACAATTATAGTTTCTGACCTGTCTGTGACTCACACGGAGTGTATATATTCCAAGAGTTTTTTAGCCAGCCAGCCCTTACCACAGCTCTCTCGGAGTGCTGTGGGCAATGCATGGGGTCCTGGAAAGAGAAGTTTATAATACATGTTTGATTAACTTTTATTGAAATCTCTGTGAATATTTACATTAAGTCATCAGACTTATTATAAACTTTATGTGTGGGGGCAGTGTGATATCACTCTGTACTTCAGAGCGGAGCTGGGGAAGGGATGTGACTAAGCTTATACTTGCACAGGCCAAAAGCTAGAAACACAAATCAAGCAGATTCCGTGGGAGCATCCAAAATTAATTTTCTAATGTTGCCGTAAAAATGTAATTTATCTAGCTCTAAAGCATAAGGCTCCACTCCTCATTTTAGTGCTGGGCTCTAGAATCACAAAAGCCGATGAAATACGATGATAGCAAAGGCCCTGCCTAAGAAATGTTTGTGAGGGAGGACATTCACGCTTGAGGAATGTATTTTGTATGTTTTTTCAAGTTTGGAGGACTTTATATGCCTTATTATTATAGGAAAATTAATGTGTTTATTTGTGAAGTTTATTCGACTATTTAAAAAGATGGAATTTTTTTTCACTGGAATTTACGTCAACATTTCAGAACCAGCGCTGAAGACTTCTCTAAATAGCAAGACAAGTATTCTGTACTCTTGGGAGTAAGATTTTCTTGAGAAATTGATTATGGTTGATTAGGTCAACAATGTAAGGCTGTAATAAGGGCAAGGTCACAGGCTGAGTTTCAGTTGGTTAGTAAGCTCTGGTACGTGCCAAGGTCATTAACTGCGGCCTAATTCTATTCAGGGTTTTGCAGCTGTTTTCCAAAGGGAAAGAAAGTAATCAGGTCAGTGTAAATTTTCTAGAACCCCAAAACATATATTCATATATCCTATGGGAAAAGAATTATTTGGTGTTTTTTTATAAAAAAAAAAATAATCATTCCTTATAGAAAATTCTGAGATTTGCTGAAAGAATACAGAAAAATTCATGAAAGAAAGAATAGGTATGCAATTTGGTCTATATTCTTCCCGCTTTCCTTTTGAGAGAGACAGAGAGAGAGTGAGAATGAATATGCATATAATAAAAGTCTTACTACTAGTAGGTCAGAAAGCTAGTATTAATGCCATTAATATCTTCTGGTTGTTCATGTGTATATGTGTATCTTCATTCTTTTGAAATACCTACAAGTCTGTCCAGTGAAATACCTCCAGCAGGGCTAAACAGACACAGGTATCTATAGCTGGGAGGAACATGTGCAGTGTACAATATGTGGAGAAGCAACTTGCCTATGGTCACATGGCCAGTAAGTGGTAGAGTTGCAACTAGAATTTAATCCAGATTTCCTCCTACCTCACTAACCCTCAGGGGTGATCCATTTTTCCGCTAACATTTTTCAATAATCTGAAGGAAGATGCCATTATTAGAGCAAAACAGAAGTATGTAATGAAAATATTTCCAGCTATAAAGATTGTGGAACATGAGAATGCAATGCTAAAAGGGTCATGAAACATCATTGTGTAGGCAAGTTTAAGAACACAGTAGTAAATGCCTGTCTCCCTGGTATGGCAGAGATATTGCATGTAAAAGATAAGTTTCTAAACTCATAATTTTCAAGTTTATAAAGGAGCTAATATATCACTGAAATTATTTTATAAGCTTGCCCACTTATGGATGTTTGGAATTAGAACCAGAGTAGAGTGTGATACTAAAGTGTTTTCTGTTTTACCCAATGATAATATATCCATGAAATGTAAAAAGGAATGATGGAAAAAAAAAGATACCTTTGGACCTGGATATAAGCCACATATTTTATCCTATCTGTTTTATGTTGTATAAATTATCTACCATTCTGTGTCTCTTCTCCATATGAAATATGGACATGATCTGACATCAGTTCACCTTTTAAAATACATCTATAGTCACACACACTTTGTTTTATTTACAAAGGACCTCTTCCACAGACCTCTACCTCCAACATACCCCACACTCGTAAGTGATAGGGTAAGGATGTGTGCTTTGAACAATATTTGATAATTTTAAAAGTTATAGATTTAATGCTTTGTCCCCGAATGACCTCGCTAACTATGATTAGATTTTAAATGACTAGATTAACATTGTTTATATACCTCTTTTATAATGTTGTCACCTGCTTTTTGGAATTTTAACAAAATTATAAGCACTTTGCAAACTGGCAGGCCACTCTCACAAAGTGTATTGACTTCCAAACACGTGAAAGATGCAAGGAAAAACATGGAAAAGAATTAAAGTTTGAAAAAAAGAGAAGGGAGTGTAGAGATATCTTCTAACTTAGCTGTGCTAAGTTACTTTGTAACCAACTTGTATAAATTTAGTTTTTAAAAATGTTCTGATTTGACATGGTTAGATTTTCATGTTAATCCTATGTCATAATAACAGTTTTGAAAAGATATGCCATTGAATTTTGATATCATAGGGATGTGGACCCTATTTGTTATTATTTCAGAAATAATTGAACACCCTCAGTTATGGGCAAATGATTGAAGATTGTATGTGCTAGGTGCTACCTATCAACAGTCCCCTACATCTGACTCTACAGATTTGCAGGCATTGATGTTTTGGAAAGTATATTCTCTTTTAAAAGAATTGGGCCCATTCATTACATTTAGGAAAAATCTGAGTGGAACAAGGCAGCTTAGTAAATAATGATGTTGAGCTGAACTGCCTCCTCTCACAATGCATGCCATTATCTGAGTTACGAACTGTACATATTTTTGCATTTTAAACCTACACAAAGTAGCATATCTTTGTTGCTTGCCTTCTATAAGCTCTGTGGAAATGTGGGAAAGGCACTTTTGCTTGAAGAGATGTATAGACTTGTATCCTGAATTCAGACTATCCTGATTGTTTGTTTAAGCCTCAGCAGTTCATCATCCTTTGCCTCTTATAAATGTACAATTGTCAGAAGTTGCTAAAATATGTGTGTCTCATTGGCTTTGGGAATCCCAAGAATTCCTCAGCAGTTTTAATTGCTTGGCTTATGTAAGTGGGCCCTATAATAACCCTGTTATAAAGGCCTGTGGATTGTTGGTTTGGGTGCAATTAAAACAAACAGCTCATTGGGTCATTAGGAATTAGCCTTGGAGAAAAATACCACCTGTTTATTTCTTTTAAAGAACCAGAAGTAAGCATCCCCCACGGAAATGAGATTTGTTTAGACCCTCAAGGTGTTGAGGGTGGGAAAATATGAGCTGTGTTATAAATAATCAGAAGCAAAGTGGAAGGAAATGCTAATCAAAAGAAAGTGATAAGATGCCCTGTCAGGGGAAGGGAGTAGAAAGGGTGTCCTTGAGGTTAAGGTTTGCTTATCACTTTGTCTTAGTCCTCTATTTCCACTCAAGACAAACTTTCTGGATAAGTATGATGTTTAAATATTAAGTTAAAACCTATTACTTATTGATTCTTGTATTTGAACCATTTTTGGTGAAAATCATATGAATATTTTGAATTCATGAAGCCCAAATTATATACAAGCATAAACAATAAAACATGGCAAGTAAGAAAGAGTGCAGTCCTGAAGTCAGATCACATTGGTTAGACTCTCAGGTCCAGCATCTACTGGCTGGATAACCTTTGGTAAGTTAGGTAACTTCCCTTTGCCTCCTTTTTCTCAGCTGCAAGTGGAGTTAATGGTAATACCCACATTATACAGTTGTCAGGATTAAAGAAGATATTGCATGTTAAGCACTTAGAACAATGTGTTCAGTAGGATGCTGGCTGCTATTGTTTTAGAAAGTTTTTCAGGAATATTTAGAGAGAACCACTTATAATATCTTCACTAACTTTTAGGAAATTGCTAGTTCAGCTATAATAGGAGTTATAGTAGCTAAGTTAGACTCCACTGATGCTACTTGTTAAAATACTGCCCAGAATGCAGTTATGGATGCTGAGATTATCAAAAATTTATTTTAATTCTAATTTTGCTACTTGTATGAACAGTAAACAAATTTATTAAAGTTTGGTCCAGTAGTATTGCTCACCATGTTGCTCACATGTAAAATGAGCCGTTTTTATAGTCCATTGCAAATACACACATTAACCAGTCATTTGAATGAGTCATAGACCTAGAATGCCTTGCCACACTATAAATGCTTCATGTAGACCCTGTGGCTATTCCATTTGTTGCTTAACAATAAATGTTTGCTAATTTAATAAAAAACTTTTCTCAAATGGCAGAAGGGAAATATTTCTGCTTGAAGTTTTTTTTTTTTTTTTTTTTGAGACAGAGTCTCACTTTATTGCCCAGGCTAGAGTGAGTGCCGTGGCGTCAGCCTAGCTCACAGCAACCTCAAACTCCTGGGCTCAAGCAATCCTGCTGCCTCAGCCTCCCAAGTAGCTGGGACTACAGGCATGTGCCACCATGCCCGCCTAATTTTTTCTATATATATTAGTTGGCCAATTAATTTCTTTCTATTTATAGTAGAGATGGAGTCTCGCTCTTGCTCAGGCTGGTCTTGAACTCCTGAGCTCAAATGATCCGCCCACCTCGGCCTCCCAGAGAGCTAGGATTATAGGCGTGAGCCACCCCGCCCGGCCTGCTTGAAGTTTTGTTTTCTTTTAGTAGAACAAATATTTGACTTGGTCAAAGAAACATTGTTTAAGTTTCAGCTTTCCATTTTGGCGACTTAGATGGTATCATCATACTGTTTTTCACTGGATGCTTTTTTTTTTAAGGGAGGAGACATAGTGTTAAATTAATATTAACTCTTAACAGCCTGACTTTCTTTCTTATTAATAGAACTGTCATTTAAATATTGCCATACTTTTAACAGCCTGCACACAAACCAGAGGGGTGATGTATCACTTTATGTTTTCAGGGACAACAGAAGAAAAAAATTCATGGCCGTTAAATTTTATTCCAATATCTTACAGCATTTACACTCAGGTAGAAAGGCCTGGGCTATTAAGTGTGCAGCTTCATTGTCTTGAAAACTAATGATCCACATTAGAAGACTCCTTCACCTCTTTTTCATGAGGATTCTTTCTCCACACCTGAAGCTGCTGAATTAATTGATGAAATATTTTTCTTTTGTTTTCACATTATTAATCAATAATTGCTAATGAGTAGCTCCATTTAAAATTAAATATCATAATTACTGAGCCAGATAGACTTTTTCAAGCAGTTTCTTGGATTCTTTATAACTAAGGGAAGTCTACCCCTAAGATTGACAAATATTAAAAAATAAATTGTACGCCACATTGTTAGGGGTACAGCAAAACTGCTTGTGAGAGTATAAATTAATATATTCTATCTGAAGGGCAATCTGACAGTATATATCTGAAAGAGAGAACGCAAACAGGAACTTCCAGGTCAGATGTTACCCACAGAATTGTTTTGCTTTTTTTCTTTTTGTAATTAATCTTGTTTTAAGACAATTGTAGATTCACGTGCAGCTGTAAGAAATAATACAGAGAGATCCTATTTTGCCCTTTACTCAGTTTCCCTAGTAGTAACATCTGTATAGTAAAATATCACAGGCAGGATATTGACATTGATAGAGTTAAGATACAGATAAGAGATTTCCATCACTCATGTAGTCCTTTATAGCCACACACACCCACTCCCTCCCACTTCTACCCTCTCCTTAACTCTGGTCAACTACAAATTTAGTCTCCATGTCTATAACTTTTATCATTTCAAGAATGTTTGAGTACTTTTTCAGCCATAAACTCTTTCTCCGCTGCTTGGAATATGATAACATGAATATGAGATCTTCTTTTATGGGTCCACAGGTTCCTGAGGCTCTGTTGGATATTTTTTTCCCTGTGTCTATTTTCTGTTATTCAGTTTGGGTTGTGTCGTTTCTGTTGTTCTGTCATCCACTTTACTGAATCTTTCCTCTGTCCCCTTCATGGAACTGATCCACTGGGATTTTTATTTCAGTTATATTTTTCAGTTCTAAAATTTTCATGTGGGTCTTCTTTTACATGTGTATTCTATTTCTTTGCTGAGATGTTCTATTTTGTTGCTGAGGCCTTCTAATTTTTTATTTGTTTCAACCGTGAACATTCAAATATGCTTGTTGAATCATTTTTATCATAGCTGCTTCAAAATCGTTGTCAGATAATTCTGCCATTTCTGCCATCTAGGTATTGGCATCTATGTGATTATCTTCTTTAATTTAGTTTGAGATCTTCCTGGTTCTTATATGATGTTATGAGGCTTGGATTTTAAACTTTCTGCTTTAACTGCCTTTCTCTGATACAACTCTGGGAAAAGAAGCTGGGGGTGCTACCAGGTGGAGGTAGAAGTCCTGTGTTGGAAGTGAGGCGGTATGCTCCTCACTTCTGGGTGGGAGTGGGAGTTCCCCTCAGGGTCTCCAGGGACAGTGTAGGCTGGGACCTTGCTTTTGGCCAGTGGGGATGAAGGTTCTGGCTCCCTAATTGGCCTTGTCTAATGTCATCCCAGCAGGAGTGTTGGGGACGATGTCATAGCCTCATGAGGGTGGACTTCTAGGCTCCCTTTCATCCTTTCTTGGCATGAGTGTGGTTAGGGCCACAGTTTTTTTTCTTTCTGTAGTATTTGGTTGGAGTAGAGTCGTTATGGTCTAAAAGTTTTCTGTCTTGCTAGTCTACTCCTTTCCTGGTCCTTGGCTAGAGAGAGCAGGGTTGTCTTGGGCTTTATCTGTGCACATTGGTGTTGCCAGTTTTTCTAGTGTTCAATTCTGGATAGGGGAGGCAAAAAAGAAAACCCAGAGAACTCACCATCATGTTATCCCTTGGGGCCCAAGGTCCATAGCAGTTCTGTTCTCTTCTCCTCTTTTTGTGGTCTTCTGTATATAATATAATGCCCAGGATTTTTAGGCATACTTATCATGAAGAACAGAGAGAAGTCCATCTACTCCATCTTCCCATTAGTTGGCGTAGTGTTGCGTAGAGTTTTAAAAGTATGAATTATTTTTCAATCTACCTTCTTATCTCTACCCATCTTTCCCCTAACCTAGCTATTCCCCCACCCACATCTGGATTTCCAGCTTCTTTTGAAAAGTTAGAAGATCTGTCAGTACCAGACTAGTGTACCCACAATGCTCATTCTCCGTTATTTCTTCCAGCAGAGGCCATTGTTAGTTATCATTCATCATTGGTGCTTGTGGTGTCACATGCCCACTGTAGTCACTTTTGGTAACTGCTTGGCCATGGAAAGCAATGGGTTTATCTGATGTTAGGCATTGAAAATGTTCATGCTCTTTGACTTCACGGTCACTTCTAGGAAGCTACACCAAGGAACTAATTATAGATGCCAACAGAAACTTATGCACAAGGATAGTCATTACAGGGTTGTTTATATAATAGCAAAAAAATGCAGAAAGCCTAAATGAAAATAACCAGGTATGCTAGAATACAGTGATGTTATTTAAAAAGAATATGACATGGGAAATATTCATAATAAATGAAAAAGCAGGATATGAAACTGTTTATGTAATGTTATCCCAGACCTTCACAAATATTCTCTTTCAACTTCTGGAAGAAAATTCGCTAAAATACCAACAGTATTACCTCCAAGTTTTAATTTCCTCCTGTATATTTTTCTGTGCTTTATGAATTTCTACTGTGCTCATGAATTACTGTTATGATCAAGATAATAAAATTTCTTAAAATATTTAAGAATGCTCTTGATAGTGTTTTATGCCATTATTAAATGAGAGGTTCAAAAATTATACATGAATCATTAGGGAGTCTATGCTGTACAAATGGAGACATATATTTACAAATGCATTTATACATAATGGTATAATAAGTAAATGGGAATATTTCATTCTTTTTGCTAAGAATCATGTACTTTGATAGCAGAACACTGTCTGCATATCAAATGAGTTGAAGTGCTGGGTGAAATTATTAAAAGATGGTACCTAGCTGTTGACTGTTGTAGCTATTATTTTTGATAGTATTCCTAAGGAGCAAATCATTAAGACTGCTAGAAGAAGAAGCAACAGTGCTAGCTGTCTTAAAATCATTAATGCAGTGTTATGAATTCAACATGTTTTAAGAGCTTGTCCTTAATTACTCTACGGAACGTTCTCCTTTCTTTATAACTCAGTCATTATTATGAATTATTTTAGGATGCCATGAAGAGATAAGCTCAGATTTTCCACTTGTGTAATAAGGATATTTAAAAGAAACGTAGATAGGTATTTTTCTGACACTAGTTACAGGAACTTGCTGACCTAATTATTTATCTTTTATTTAGTTTGACCAAGCAGCTGATGCTGAGTTATCCTGGATTACTGAAACAGAAAAGAAATTGATGTCTCTGGGTGACATCAGGCTTGAGCAAGACCAGACTTCTGCTCAGCTGCAGGTTCAAAAGGTGAAGAAATACATTTCTAATTGCCATCTAAATTATTTGCTGGTGTGCTCCAAGTCTAATAAAGTGTGCTTACATGATTTACTTTTAAAGACCCCGCTAATGTTATTTTTAACTACTTCACCTAATTGTTTTCATTTTAGTCACATGCTTTCTTTTTTTCTTAATGTTTTTGTCTTTATTTTGGTAAATCGTAGACATTCACCATGGAGATTTTGAGACACAAGGATATTATTGATGAACTTGTTAAATCTGGGCATAAAGTCATGACCACATGCAGTGAAGAGGAAAAGCAGTCAATGAAGGTATAATCTTGTCTGTGGGCTGGTGGTGGGGCTCTTGAAGAAACAGCATGTGTTAAGCTTTCAGTCCTAGGAAAGCACTTTTCCTTGATCTGCGGCTGCTATTTAAGCAGTGAAATTGTTAGTTTTAAATAAGGCATTTTTCAGTTTTACAGAATAACAGTGAAAGGAATATTCCTTAAGGGAATTACCATGAGGACAATCTATTTTAATAGTCATAAAGGCTATTAAGGTTTGAACCCTTGATTAACTGACACACATTAAGCATTCAATTAATGTTGGCAGCATTTGGTGTAAGTTATTGTTTTTTATATATGTCAGCTATTGGTTAGATGCTTCAGGGATATTTGGGCCTCTTGAACTGAAACAAAAACCAAAATTTGTGGTTCTCTCTAATGCTAAAATCCATTTTGTATAAAGTTATAGCAAGCTATACAGGGAAATAATGAACTGAGTAATTAAGGAAGCATCCAGTTTGTGTTATTTTAATGATCCTTTAAATTGGTAAAAAACCAGCCACAAGTAAAAATGTTCAATTCATATTCAGACATCTGAACAGTCTAAAGAAATTAATATATATTAATGCTTCTGGTAGGAGAAATATCTCATAGCAAAAATATATATAAATCTCTATGCCTAAAATCATATTTTAAAGAGTATTCATTGCTTTTAAGATATACCATAGATAAAATAACAGAATGCACAATATAGTGATACTTTCTCTTTTATTTGTACTCTACAATGGAAATTTGCTTGTTTCTAACTGAATCTTTATTATTTTTGTAAAGAATCTGACATGAAAAATACAGATCATCATGAAATAATTTCTTTGTTCTGTTGTTTATTGGGTTGCTATTGTGCTTTATCTTCTGTTATTAGCTTTTGCTGTGAATTTATATCATAATCTTTATCACTGTTTACTGCCCCATAAAATCAGTATATGGTACAATGTTCTACTTCGATTCTAATATATATAATTAATTTTGTTAACTAGCAGTTCTTATAATTTTATTTGGAAAAAAAATAGTCTTTCTTTTTTACTAGAAAATAAGGTAAATGTTACTATAATCACATGAGACTTGTTTTCTAACCTTGAAGACATTGTAAGATTGGCTGGAGAATTTTGCTTATTGTATTTGGAGAGCTCAGTGTCTTATTCATAAGTACTCGAGGCCCTTTAATTTAAAATGAACTTTTATACATGGAAATGATTGAAATCTGAATAGCTGTTATTGATTTATTTATTTAAGATATATTTGTTGAGCGCCTACTCTGTGCCGGGTGTATGGTGCTGGACAAAGCATTCTGGAGTACGGGTGCCACTTGGCCTGACCAATTAAACACATTTCATCATCTTACTTTCTAGAAAAAACTGGACAAGGTACTGAAGAAGTATGATGCCATCTGCCAGATAAACTCAGAGAGGTATCTGCAGCTAGAACGGGCACAGTCCCTGGTTAACCAGTTCTGGGAAACGTATGAAGAACTTTGGCCATGGCTGACAGAAACACAAAGGATCATCTCTCAACTTCCTGCACCAGCCCTTGAATATGAAACTCTAAGACAACAACAGGAAGAACATCGGGTAAGCTTGGCGTGAACGAGAATGTTGTTGTACTCCCCATTAGAAAAGAATCATCATTTTTATGGTGTTTTTGAATGCTGTTAGACACCTTACATCAATAGGACATTTTAGTAATATTGTGTTCCGGTCTGCATAATTGCTTCCTACATAATTGCTTACCTTCTTATCCAGGGTAACAATGAGAAGACTTGTTTAGATAGACTGCATTGTATATGTCATTAATTACATCACAACTGCTATAAATAGTATGAAATATAAGCCATCTGGATAGCAAATAATTCTCATTTTAGAATGTTACAGAAACAAGCTTTTGAAGTTCTTTCAACTTACACACATGAAATTGCTTTCAATTTATGTATCTAGAATGTAAATAAAGAGTAGAAATATATGGAAGAGCCTTGATTGGACTCCTATGAGCCAGAAACAAGGCCATTGACCTTGGAGAAAATGTACAATATAAGGAATATGTCAAAATAGCAATATCGTGAAAGCTGTGAAAAGGAAAAATACTGAAATATTGAGTCAAATTGTTTCCGTTTTTTTTCCCCCCCATCTTATGTACCTGGAACTCTTTAAGTTCTTGCTCCTGTAAGTGTTGATGAGTAAACTGGGGAGTACATTTACAACTGCAATTATATCAGTTTTAAACATACATGAAATGGCGTTATGAAGCCTTCATTTCAGCAGTCACTTAATTGTTAATGTGGCTTAAAATTTTGCAATGGTTTGGGTGAGAGAGGGTTCAAGACTATGAGGAAAAAACCTGGAGTTCTTGCTGTTTATGGACTTGTGAACCTAGTTGCTCTTCTAGATCTGTACAAGAGGTACTCTGAGACTAATCATAGTCTATCTGTGTGTGTGTGAGAGAGAGAGAGAGAGAAGTTTAACTCAGCGTATATTACATCATTTTTTGGAATATATGACATACTTGTTAATCTTATTTACTTTTTTAATGTATTGGCACTGAAGACTATCTCTAACTGAAGTAGTTATTTAGAAGAGAGTTTTAAAGAACATTATTTAGTGCAAAATAGAAATCTTATGAAGTTCTATCTAAATCATTTAGCAAGAGAAAGACGAACTACTGTGTTTCCCCAAAAATAAGACAGGGTCTTATATCTATTTTTCCTCAAGAAGACACCCTAGGGCTTATTTTCAGGGGATGTGTTATTTTCCCCTCAAAGCCTCAGCTTGCAGCACGCACAGGATGGCCGGGACCTGCCAGGGGGAGCCGACCTTGTTGGTGGGGCTGCCCGCACCTTTCTGGTCACCTCTGGGATAGTTGCTGTCACGATGGGGCAGATCAGAAGGGCTGCTCGTCTTCTTTACTGCTACGCAACGAAATGCATGGGTTGTGCAGACATGCTGTGTAACCACGCTCATCCTTAGGTCTTATTTTCGGGGTAGGGCTTATATTGCGCAAATGCTTACAAATCCTGCGAGGGCTTATTTTATGGGTGGGTCTTATTTTCGGGGAAACATGGTATGTAGAATTTAATTTAATTTTAGTGTAAAGGTTTATTTGTGACAGAAATCCTGATGTCTATTCACTGAATTTTTAAATTTTTTTTATTTCCAAATATTAATTAGGGGGGTACAAGGTTTTTATTACATGGATATCTTGTACAATGCTTAATTTAGGGCTTTTGGCATGCCTGTCGCCAGAATAGTGTTCACTGTACCCAACAGGTAAGTTTTTATTGTACATCCACCCTCCTGCCCTACCCCCTCCTATTTTCTCATGTCCCTTATTTCGCTTTGTGACTGTGTGTATCCATCTATTGGCTCCTACTTATTAGTGAGAACATGTGGTGTTTGGTTTTCCATTCCTGGGATACTTCACTTAGGATAATGGTCTCCAGTTCCCTCCACGTGGCATTATTTCATTCCTTTTTTATGGCTGAGTAGTACTCCGTGGTATACACATACCACATTTTCTTTATCCACTCATGAATTGAAGGGCACTTGGGTTGATTCCACATCTTTGCAATTGTGAATTATTCTGCAATAAACATTCGAGTGCAGGTGTCTTCTATATAAAATGGCCCCATTTCCTTTGGGTAGATACCCAGCAGGCAGGTTGCTGGATCAAATGGTAGTTCTACATTTATTTCTTCGAGGAATCTCCATACCGTTTTCTATAGGTTGTACCAATTTGCAGATGATTTGAATGGCTATGTTTCTAGCATAACATGAAATAGGATGGAAAAGCTCATTATTGAGCTGAAATTTTCAAAGTTGAGTTAATTTTCCTTTTTTGCAATATCATTGAGCTCTCAAAACAAATCTGTGATTGTATATGTACAGAACTTTGTAGCCAAGTCTTCAAATTATTTAAACTGAAAGCTTTACTATTTCAGAATATCCGTAATCTCCCACAATGGCATTTCTTCTCCAGCTCCACAACATCCTATCCATCTATTTTTTGGGAAGATCTAGTTCATCCTAGCCAGGAAAGAAAAATGGCTCCAAGGGCCATGTTACCAAGTGATAGATAATCTTAAAGCCACACTAGGTATCTCCAACATGATTGGACTCCTATGACAGTATGTTGCCAAGAATCGTTTTGTCACACGTGAGGCAAAAGGCACCTCTTATTGGCCCTATTTCTCATTCACACGTACCCCCAAGTGGCCATCCAATAGGTGTTCTCTTGCCTGTCATGGAACAGTCTAAAAATGGCTCATCTCCCTACTCCCCAAGCCAAGTTGCCTCATGGTGGTTCTGCACAGGTAAGATCTACCTAGATTCTAGGCAACTCAAGAAATCTCAGCAGGGCTCTTGTATACAATGTGAGAATCTCTTGATAACTCAGAGTGTAATCTTGTTACCCAAGCACGCCTTTTAGAATATTGAAACTGGAATGTGTGTGACATCTACAGTTTTTCCTTTTCCATGAGATTGTATATTGCTGATATTAGCATCACAACCTACATTTGGTAAAGCAGCAGCAAGATATAATCTCATTATATGAAACAAAAATAAGTAAACCTCAGCCTGGAACATGCAGGCACAAGATCATAGACGTGGCCCTCCCATGTTCTTATGAGCAATATGTTAGATTAAAATTGAGTTTGTGTTTATTTAGTCCTTTACAAAAGTGATTCAGGGAAGTCCTCTGAAAAACTTAAAAAATAATTTGCTCCATTGGGGATAGTTGATGTAATGCACCAATTTCCTCAGCAAGTTCTTGAAATAATCTGTATGATTGATTTTAGTAAACACTTTCAATAACAACTACATTTGTGGCCCTCCTGGTGATTCTTCTTGATAAATGATAGAAATCAAAATTTCCAGGAAGATATTGGTAGCGTAGCTAGACTATCTTCCCTGAGTGTAATTTATCTCAGAGATGCCTTTTTGAGGGGCTGGACAGCAAACAGTTTGGAAATACACATTCTGGTGAGGACAAGGAACTGCTCATGAGGGAATCTAATCTAGAATGCAAGGTCCCTCAATGCAACAAATTCTCAGTGGAAGCTCTGGGATCCATGAAGAGTAGATGTTCCTGCTTTATTCAGGCTCCCAACACATCATCTCCATTAGAGGGAATGGGCTCCACTTGGATTCCACACCCACTCGTTAGTATACATATCGTTCTATCTCTTGATTAGATGACAAAATTATGCACCACATTCATATGACACACATTTTTCCTTAAATACACCTTACAAATAATGCTCAGTATATAGCTGTGTATTTGATAGGTTGATTACCCTTGCAAGCTTTAACATTTTAAAGTAATGAACAGAAATAGGTTCCTTCGTACATGTATGTCTGTATCCTATATGTGTAGAATAGATCATACATACGTATATAATCCAGTATGTGTGTGTGCATTTTATATTGGCTCACATATGTAAATGCAGTTGTCAAATGCTCTTGTCAAAATGTGCTGCTCTTGGTATGGAACGCATTATGAACTGGGATTCATTATTTTACTCAACCAGCATTCCTGTGAGTACCCTTTAAGGGGCTTTGGCGTGACCAGACTGTTGTTTAATCTTTGTGTCAGGGCCATCTCTTTCTGGCCAAGGGTTGTATGAGCCGTCATGTGTTAAATGCCTTGTGATGGGGAGGGTGTTTGTTTGGAGTTTCTTTCCAGCTGGATGCATTGGGAGTGTAGACAGCTGTAATATGGAGGTGTGACCCCGAGATACTGAGAAGCTGTTTGGTTTGTTATAGCAACTGCGAGAGCTGATAGCCGAACACAAGCCTCATATAGATAAGATGAACAAAACTGGGCCACAGTTACTGGAATTGAGCCCAGGGGAAGGCTTTTCTATCCAAGAGAAGTATGTGGCAGCTGACACCCTTTACAGTCAAATTAAAGAAGATGTCAAAAAGCGAGCTGTGGCATTGGATGAAGCCATTTCTCAATCAACTCAGGTAATCATTTATACTAGGAATAGAATTGAGTTCTGCCAAACAGCAGAACACAGAAAGGCATTTTCCTGGATCTTCTGATTAAATTTCAACTAAAATTATTGCACTACATTAAATCTGGGTATTGATGTCATTGTCTCTTGAAGGCGATGTTTGCTTGGGTCCTGCTCTTATATTTCTCTTCCTGCTTGTGGACAATAAAAAATAATTTTCAGTGACTTAAGAAATATGCAGTTGTCATCATTGTCCAAATATTTAATTGTCTATCCTGAGTAGAATGCGATATTTGCCATTGGAAGAGATAAAAGAAAGCATTATTAATAAAATTCTCCCAAGAAGGCAAAAAGAAGAAAGAATAATAGGCTGAATAAGAAGAAAAAGAATATGAAGTTGGAAATTGATTTTTTTCTGTTTTTTGAAAATTCTTTTTCAAGAAGTTGAATTTAGAAATACCTACAGATTTTTCCATTTCCAGTGATAATGGTTTTTATCATTAGATAGAGGACATTTGAATCATCCATTTTTTGTAATCCTGTGTGATGTTTCTTTTAACTTTGAGAATAGTGTAGAACCTGAGAATGAACAACATTTTTATAACTTTGCTTACTTGTCTGTAGGTAGCTTTGCAAACACAGATTTAAAATTCTCCCATGTATCCGATTATGTGTTTGACCATGATGAATTAAATACAAACTTCTGATACAACATTGGGGAGGTTTTTGTTTTGTTTAACTTTTTAACATTTTTCAGTTCAGGAAATGCATAACTTAAGGAATCCCTTGAATCTAATCAAAATTGTTCGTGAATTTCACGTTTAACAATATAATTTTTTAAGAGGCCAAAATAGCCATTAAAAATGAAAACCATCAGTTTCAGTAGGTGAACACCTAGCTTATTGAACTTATTTTTAAAAATTAATTTGAATTATGATAATAAGATGAAGCAACAAGTAAAGCAGATGCTGCTGTCAAGTGGTCCAGTTATACATTAACATATGCCACTTCTTAATAAATACACTCTATTCATAAGAAACTAATGCTATTCTACATAGGGAGTACATACAAGTCATGACTTTTGTCATGTCTTCATACACTAGCCAAATGTAACTCTTTGGATGGATATGTTGATAAAGAGGCTAAGATTTAATTCTTAATTATGATATAAATTGTTTTTTTAATCTCAATTTCACAATTCGATATTACAGATTTTTCCCCATATATTATGATCCCTTTGTTTTACTACTAGTTCCATGACAAGACAGATCAGATTCTGGAGAGCCTGGAACGCATTGTGGAGCGTTTGAGACAGCCACCGTCTATTTCTGCAGAGGTCGAGAAGATCAAGGAGCAGATCAGTGAGAATAAGAATGTGTCAGTAGACATGGAAAAGCTACAGCCATTGTATGAAACTCTTAAACAGAGAGGAGAGGAAATGATTGCTAGATCTGGGGGCACTGATAAAGACATATCTGCCAAAGGTAATAATTTTGGAATAAGGAAACAAACTTTACCCTTTAAACAATTCTAAAATTTTATGTTGTTTGCTGATGGTTCAATTGCATAACAAAATGCTAGATCTTAGAAAAGGTATTACCAATGTCATTTATTTAGGGTAAAGGACTGTGTGCACTTGTCCCTTGATAATGTCTTCCTGTGTTTGTAAAATCAATCGGTCAAATACAAGGTGTATCATTATACAAACATAATGTGTTCTCCAGGCCTTTTAAACCAATAGGTTAAAGGATAGGCTTGTAAGGCCAAATCTAGGGTTTTTTTTTTCTCACTACTGACTGCACTAGCTTACATAGAATGCTTACTCTGGGCCATAGCCACAGAAATGGCAACCATGGCCATAGCCAGCCCTATTAGAAATATCTGCTGAGCATCAAAAGGAAGAGCGAGTGTTGTGTATAGAGGACATTCATGATAAGGGTACTCTAGAATCAAGCCCCAAATACATATCCTACATTGTTATATTCGTGGGACTGAACAGACAACTTTATTGTTGATTTGGAGAGCATAAAAAATATACTTAGGTGATTATTTCACTTTCTTTTGATTAAGGCCAGCCTTAGTGAACTTGAAACTTGACAAACTTTGTTGTACTGTGAACTCACTTAGATTTGAGCATCCACTTTTGTCAGGAAGAGCCTTGGTTCAGCAGGAGTGGGAGACCCAGCGGTCTTGGATTGTCTGGGATAGGTCCCATTGATACACCCACTAGACTGGGGTAAACCCAAATTTGGTTCAGTTTTAGATATTTAGCAAGTTGAATCTAAAACATTCTGCTGTATCACTTACATGGGGCTAACCCATAGCCTTGTTGGTATTGTTTTGCTCCCTAGCTGTTCAGGATAAGCTTGACCAAATGGTTTTCATTTGGGACAACATACACACGCTGGTGGAAGAAAGGGAAGCCAAACTACTAGATGTAATGGAGCTAGCAGAAAAGTTCTGGTGTGATCACATATCATTGGTAGTTACCACTAAAGATACTCAAGATTTCATCCGGGACCTAGAAGATCCTGGAATTGATCCCTCAGTAGTAAAACAACAGCAAGAAGCAGCAGAGGTAAGCAGAAAATCTCATTTTTAAATAAGTTGTACCATAATGAAACCTGGATTCCTTTAGTAAATATTAGGAATTACTCTGTTAAAATTTATACTTGGTTTCAAAAGTCGAATGTGCAGTGAAACAGCAGGAGACAGAGTATACCCACAAATTTCACTTGGAGACTAGTTATTTAAAATAATTTCTCTCCATCCCTACTGTGTTTCTACCTTGTTTCAGGATCTCATTATCTCTTTTTTTGGCTTCCAAAGTAATGCAAAGTGTACAGTGTCTTTCCTTGCCAGGCATCTAACCTTGCTGTCAGTCGTCTCTCTAGATCTGCTCTTCTCATGTCGCCGCCTAATCCTTCTCAGGGACATCCATTGCCCGTTGGAAAAAGTTTAGACTCCCTAGAACAGGGTATGCAGCTTTTGCATCCCAGCGTAGCCCATGCCTATGACCCCAAAGCCATTTTTTTACTGCTCCTGTACCAAGCTCCCTCTCTTCTAGTAATTAGAAAGTAGCGTTCCCCAAAACTGCTATGTTCTTTGCTGGCATCTGAGCCTTTGCACACTGCCACTCTTCTAGAAAAGCCTGCTCGAGTTTCAATGTTCAGTTGAATTACTAGCCACCATGTACAGTCCTTTCTTGGATACTTAGCAGACTTAGTTCATCTGTGTTCTCATAGTACTTTTCCTCATGAAAAGGACTCTGCACGTAGTATGACTTACTGTTGTTCATACTTCTGTCTTTCCTACCAGACCGTGGACCCCTGGGAGGGGAATAGCTAATACCTATCATTCATTCTATCCCCAGTGCCTAGTTGAGGGCTTGGTCCACGCTTATTTAATGTTTGTTGAATGAATTAATATATTTAACCAAGAAGATGAAAGCAAAGGTCTGATAACTGCATTTCTGTTGTAGTATTTTTGTAATTTACAGGTCCTCCCTATGGTAGTGATATAAAATGTAACTCCAAAGTTAGATCTACTAACAAATACATTAATAGATGTGAAGTCTTTGAACTCATATTTTACTTATGTCTATTTTAAATGTATATTACCAAACTTGTTGGTTTGGAAAACAAAAAGTCTTTCTATGCTTTACAGCATTGCTGATATTTTTAAAAGTTTTGTTCTCGTATTTGTTATAGTATTTTTTATTTCTTATTTTTAAAATACTGTCTTTATAATAAACATTTAGCATTTGTAATTCAAAGGGTGCTATTTTTCCTTTAAAATATTTCTCCCCTTTTTGAAAAATTTGTTACAGAAACTCAGAAAACAGAAGAAAATAAAAATGGTTGTAATCACACATCTTAGAAATAACTACCATTTATATCTTTGTGTACACCTTTTTAATTTCAGTGTGGTTTTGCTTAAAAGTCTAAGGCTGTCATTTTCTCCTTCTAGGCCATTAGGGAAGAAATAGATGGGCTCCAAGAAGAGCTGGATATAGTTATTAACCTGGGTTCCGAACTCATTGCCGCGTGTGGGGAGCCTGATAAACCCATTGTCAAGAAGAGTATAGATGAGGTACAACTGGTTTATGTTCTACTCTTATCAGAATGCTTTTTAAAAAAATGTAGTTAACTAAAATATATGTGTTAAAAGTAGTTGAAAGTGTAAAATATAGCACTAAAAGAGTTCTAACATTTATATTGTAGTTAAATTCAGCATGGGATTCTCTGAATAAAGCTTGGAAAGACCGGGTGGACAAACTTGAGGAGGCAATGCAGGCTGCTGTTCAGTACCAGGACGGACTGCAGGTAAGAGGATTATAGTGTGTCCCCCCATCTCTGCTGGAAGGAGGAATCATACTAATTGGTGTCTACACATTGGCACTACCCAAGACCTCAAGTGTGCGTGTAATCGCAGGCAAATCGTCCCACAGTTACTGTGGGGACTTCAGTTCATGTTTTGTCTTTTAGAAGATATTTCTGACCTTTCAAATACGTATAGATTTATATACACATCTACCCACACTGTTATGCACACATTCAGTGAAATTTACTTTGAAAAGACACATTTTAATGTGTTTTTTTTTTCTTAAGTGAAAATAAATGTTTCCAAACAGTGTTTTTCATAAATGGCTCTGTATGAGACAGTGAAATGGGACCGAATCTGAGTTCTGTTCTGTAGGTGAGTGGAACGAGATGAAAGGAGTAAACACTATCTAAAAATATCACCAAGTTTCACTAAAGTTAGAAGTAAAGAAATTTAATTTGGAGCCAGTGTTCTCCATGTGCCAAAATAGATGTCTGTTTTATTAAGTTATAATCTGGTGTGTAAAAAGTATTTTCTTCTTTTCCGTTATATATAATTTCCTTTTAATAGTGGTTTTCCACATCTCCTAAGGGTTCTCATTCAGTTCGCTTGTCAGTGGAGGCCAACTCAGGCATGTTTCTCTCCCTACCTTCCTCAACTTTGTTCCATTTCCTAACAGGCTGGCAGGAGTTTAATCCTTCGTCCCTCTCACCATATGGAAAAAAGCCTTTCTAAGTATTTCCCTGATGCTAAGTGAATATTACTTCTAAAGCTCAGATGAGAACGTCTTTTCCTTTTTCATTACACCACTCCGTTTCTATATTTATAAAAATAAATATCACAAGCCAGGATTTATGCCGGCTGAAAAGTTTCTGAACTTTGGAAATATCTGAAAACATTTCACTACAAATAACACGTTATTATAATTCCCCCTACCTTTTTTTTTTTTTTTAAACCAAGTGACAATTTATCAGTTAGGTTTCAATGGCCAGTAACTAAATTGAGCTCCAGCCCTCTGTGAGGCCAGATCATTGGTAAGTCATTGAGTTGCACTCTCTTGAATGACTAGGGGTGGCAATGCCACCACATACAGACATCTGGGAGGCCACAGGCAGGACACCGTGGCTTGTGCATTCTCATTGTCACTACCAGATAAGCAAGGCCTGTCATAAATCCTGCTGGTCACGTGTTGGTAGCATCACCTTTGGTAATGAAGGGCAGCTTGATTTATTAAATAGTTGCTGTCAGCTGTAGCTAGATGTCAAAAGCTCCTCATTCCCCCGAGCTTCCAAGGTTTGATTGTAAAGTAAAACATATTTTATTTCCCAGGTTGCTGCTTAAGTTCTTAGTCAAGGTTGATTAATGATAACTTAAAACTACAAGATTTTTCCTGCTACTATATGGTCTGGCAACTTCATTAAAGGGCAAAATAATTTCGTTATGTATTCAGTAACTAAAAAAAATGTGAGTTGAGCCTTTTTAGACTGTTTATGTTACCTAGAAAGAATAAGAAAAATAGGAAATTCTGAAGTCTGTGTCAGAATTCAGAATAATAATATTAATACTAATCATTTATAGGTACAGGATTTTAATGCTAATTTAAATAATAATACATAAGGGCAGGCGTCCTCAAACTACGGCCTGTGAGCCACATGCGGCCTGCCGAGGACATTTATCGGCCTGCTGGGTGTTTTTGCCATTGCTGCCTGTCCTGCTTAGCAGCCAACTGGTCCCGGGCCCACAGTGCACATGTGTGGAATGTGCGCCGCACTCTCCAACGGCCCTCCAACAGTCTGAGGGACAGTGACCTGGCCCCCTGTTTAAAAAGTTTGAGGACCCCTGCATAAGGGTTTGGTTGAGCCAGATATTTTACTCCAGCACTAAATAATAACTTATTATTTGAATAAAAAACAGATTTGAATCTTTTTCTTTCCATATAATTTATACAGGCTACCTTTTAGGCAGATAAAACAAAATAGAGAATTTTATTTTGTGTGACTGAATTTCTAAAGATTTTTTTCAGATGAACTTTTTTTGAAAGTTCTAAGAATCTATTCAAGAAAGAATTTCTTTTGCAAATTTGGATGTAGATAGAATTAGTTATCTCTATTTCATATTTGGGACAACTGTTTTGGTATATTGCTGCTTTTATTTATTTAGGTGAACCATCTTAATTTTTTATAAAATAGATTCATTCTTTGATAGCTTTTTAGATTTGTGATTGCACTTTTCTGTGGCACTTGAGATATTGTAGCAATTTCAAATGTACTGTTGCAACAACACAAGGACTAATGTGTCTTTCAGGCAATATTCGACTGGGTAGATATTGCAGGCGGTAAATTAGCTTCAATGTCTCCCATCGGAACAGATCTTGAAACTGTAAAGCAGCAGATTGAAGAACTAAAGGTACGTGTGTGGGCTAATTTATCAAAGACTTCCTTGCATGTTTAAGTTCTTAATTCACAGAATTCTTTACATAAATTTATTTTACCTAATTGAACTGTTAAAGTTTGATTATAAAACTTGTTTTTTTTTATATATATATATATATATATATATATATATATAGTATCTGTATATAGTAAGCAGTATGTAAGTGCTCACTAAATAAAGGAATGAAATCCTAGTTGTTTTCTTTTTATTACTTTAATATCTGTTATAGAAAAATCAGAAAATACAAATAAAAATGAAAAAAAGTTTTCACTAAAATATTATATACCAAGAGGCAAACATTCTTAAGATTTGATTTATAGGCTTTCCGATATCTTCATGTTAGGGACAGGAAGGGGTGCGAGATGTGTGTGTGTAGAGACTGAAAGAGAGAGATGTATTGAGATCATAAGGATTTTTATAATTTGCTTTATTATTCAATTATTCAGTAGTATATTATTGTCATACACTACAGCAACATTTTTATTTTCTTTATTGTGTTCTTTTTTTTTTGAGACAAAATCTCACTCTGTTGCTTGGGCTAGAGTTCAGTAGTGTCATCATAGCTCACTGCAACGTCAAACTTTTCTGCTCATATGATCCTCCCACCTCAGCCTCCTGAGTAGCTAGGGACTACAGACATGAACCATCATGCCTGGCTAATTTTTGTATTATTTTGGAGAGATGGCATCTCACTGTGTTACTCAGGCTGGTCTGAACTCCTGGGCTCAAGCTATCCTCCCACCCTGGCCTCCCAAAGTGCTAGGATTATAGGCGTGAGCCACCACACCCAGCCTCTTCAGTGTGTTCTGAGTAATTCATTTAGTGTAACAGGCTAAATACACATCCATGGTGTAATAGTGTTTCCCAGAATGTTTATTTTGTAAATGTTTGTTGTTTTCTGTCACTTTCCCCTGTAATTTTTGCTTTCGTGGTTCTTGATCTGTAGCTGTGAAAATGGCTACACTGTTTCCCTCTTTGAATTCCTTTAATCATTTATCAAAGTGGAATCAACTATTTCCTTTCTAACTTTGTCTCCATACACAGAGACAATTTACCATTTGAAATGAACTCTACTAGGTTTTTATGTGAAATTATTATCTGGCTTTAAAATTGTAATGTTTTCATCTCTAAGTATGACATAGAATATTTCATTTAGAAACATTTTTTTTTTATAATTTTACTGTTACTGTCACTAGATTGAGGGTATTTTTTTTTGTAACTTGATCATGTAGCAAACATATGATATGCTTTATGTACAATTAAAATTGTGGAGGAGAATGTATTTTGGATGCTTGCATATATCTCAGTGGTTTCTGTATAGTGGCTTGATTTACTCTTAAATCAGTCTGAGTTTAGGTCTCAGTTCATCTACTTACTAGCCAAATGACCTTAGAAAAGGTATCTGATTTCACTCCTATGTCCTAAACTTAAATGGAGGATAAAATTATTTTCCTTTTAAGTTGGTTGAAAGTAACTTAAACAAACCAAGTGCTCACTATATCTTAGTTATTATTTATATATTTTTAAAAAATTAAAGTACTGTTTAGCTATTAATTATTTTGTATTACATATTAAAATGAATATTTTATGAAGATATTTTATGAAGGGGCATTTTATTATTGCAAGCAACTGTTTGCTAACCTGTTGGTTGGTAAAACCAAGATTATTAAATACATGCCAGTGCCTTAGAAAACACCAAGAGAGAGAATAACATTATTCTGTATCAGCAATGTGTGAGGCATAGGAATAAGTAAACACTGCTGAACATAGCACAGCTACAGAAAACATAAAATTATCAAAGAATGAAAGATGTGTATATGTTTTAGAGTGGGAAATACTAATTTGAGTTTCTTAACACTTTTCTGGGTTTCATATATGTCAATATAAATTATATTTTTATAATTAGGCATTGGAATAAGTTCAGTCTTGAAATTTAATCTTATTATTGTAGAGAACAAAACTGAAATGTCAAACTTATAAATAGAAACATCTTTCCATCAAAAAATATTGAATAAAGAGCAAAGATTTTCCTTATTTTGGGGGGTCTATAATTCTTTCATTGGTAAGCCCCATGTTAGATTTTAATTTTTCTTCACCTCCCCCCAATAAGAACTGTGAATTAGAATAAATATCTAACCTATGGAATTTTTTATTGATTTTTACAATATTTTCCGTGTATATCTCTTTTTTGTAAATAGCAATTTAAGTCAGAGGCCTATCAACAACAGATAGAAATGGAAAGACTGAACCATCAAGCAGAGCTTTTGCTGAAGAAAGTAACAGAAGAGAGCGACAAACACACTGTTCAAGACCCACTGATGGAACTGAAATTGATATGGGACAGTCTGGATGAGAGAATTATCAACAGACAGGTAAATACTAAGACTTTTGTTAAGAAACTATAAATTGTCAATTTCAGATATTAATGTTAAATAATTATTAAAGATAAAATTAAAACTCTTCCTGCTTCTCATGTGCCATTTTTTTTTTTAACTACAAAGAACGTCAAACTTAAGATGTAGAAGACTATGATGATTAGGCTTCATTGGATATGTTTATGAACTCATGCAGCATGAAACAATTGGTTTTCTGCCTTTGCTTTGCAAATATCTGTCATTCATGATACTAAATTTATAAATGAATTTTCTTCCTCTCCACTTTTTCTGTAGCATAAGCTGGAGGGTGCGCTATTAGCACTGGGCCAGTTCCAACACGCTCTGGATGAGCTCCTGACATGGCTGACCCACACCGAGGGCTTGCTAAGTGAGCAGAAACCTGTTGGAGGAGACCCCAAAGCCATCGAAATCGAACTTGCTAAGCATCATGTATGTATCTGTTATTGGATAGTATGTTTCTCCTCTGTATTTCTAGTGTCATCAGATTTTTTTTTTTAGTATGTCTCTTCTTTATGTGTCTTTCAAGTTTTTGATTTTAACACAATTTC
>VSMD01059640.1:0-36508 GCA_008750895.1 Mirza zaza
ATATAGAAAAAATTAGCCGGGCATGGTGGCACATGCCTGTAGTCCCAGCTACTTGGGAGGCTGAGGCAGCAGGATTGCTTGAGCCCAGGAGTGTGAGGTTGCTGTGAGCTAGGCTGATGCCACGGCACTCACTCTAGCCTGGGCAATAAAGTGAAACTCTGTCTCAAAAAAAAAAAAAAAAAAAAAAGACTTAGTCCCAGGATATGAAGACGTCCTGGGTGGGGGGAAGTGGGGCTCCCTGCCCCCAGCTGCCCAGAGAACCAAAGGCAGAGCCAGCACAACCAACCACTCAGCTATGCGAAGGAGAAGTGAGAAGGCCTGGACCATTCCTCCTCCTTCTGATGGGGTTCTCTGGACTCCAGGGCTGTGGCACTACTGAGTACTTGGTTCACGCCCTCCCTTTGGGTCTAAGTGAGCAGGAGACAGAAAGTGGAGTCCAGTCAAGGTCAAGGAGAGAGGGGCCCAGTACCCTGGCTCCTGCCATGTCTCCCCTGCATCTTCGCCAACCTCAAAGGCCTGCTCTGGGCAGAAGTGGGCTGTCTGGAGTGTGTGTGTGTCGTGTGTAGCACAGGGAGGGGAGAGCCTAGCTACTCTGCCAGGCCCCACGTTCCCGCCAGGATGTGGCTGTACTCAGGGAGTTGAATACTGGGAACTCAGGGGGCCCTCGGGCCTCCTCCCCTTCCCCTCTACTCCTCTCAAAAGCAGTGGCAGGAATGCCAGGGGGAACTCTGGGGGCTGGAAGGATGGGTTTGTGTCCTACCCCCACACCCACCCCTCCTCTGGAGGCAGCTCCCGCCCCGAGCCGGCCTGTCATCCCACATTGCTCTGATTAGCTATAATCTTTCTTTTTCAATTTCTCCTCCCTGAGACTAGGGAGCGAGAAAATCTCCCAGAAAATGAATAAATATTTCAATTTTCGGCGCAATCAGTCTGAGGAGCCGGCGCATGATGGAAACGGGGGGAAGGATAATGGTTTTCATTTAGATAAGATACAGAAAATTATTTAGTGAAAAATGAAGATTGATGAAGCCCATTGAAATTCTTTAGAATGCGATTTTTATTCTCAGCCTAGTCTGAATCTCCCCTTCCCCTCTCCGCTTCCCTCAATTCTATGGCCTTCTCATGCAACCTACTCTCCCCCCATTTCCTCACCACTGTCCCTCATCCCCCTGCCCCGCCCCCCTTTCCCCTCTCACTGGCCCAGTCCCTGACCTAGAGCCCTAGAACTCCCTTCTTTTTAAGGATGGAGACTAAGGAGAGGGAGTCCCGCCAAGCCCCCACCCCCATGTGTGTCCCAGTCTCCCCAGACCCCTAACTCCTTCCCTCTCTGCCTCCTCCCAATCCCTTGCTGAGCTTCCCCCAACACTCAGTTGTCATTTCCTCTCCTCTCCTGTCTATTTTCTCCCTTTCTTTTCTTTGGTATCCTCTCCCCCCACCACAGATACTTGTTTCTACTCTTGTTCAGGTCTTGCTTTTGCCCCTGTTCCAGGCATGGAGGTGGAAGCTCAGTTTACCCTAACCCCTTCCCCCTTTCCAAAGGGAGAAAGAGAGAAACACACACACACACACACACACACACTTCTTTCTGTGCCCGATTTAATCCACATGTCTCTACTGTTTGCTAACTGCAGCTTTTGTTCCTTAACATTCATTTGTATCCATGTTGCTGACATGTGAGGGCTGCAAGAAAGGGGCAGACATAAGCTCACCCCCAACACATACCAGTACTGACCCAGCGGCCCCCTCCACCACCACCATGGCCCTCCCTCTGCCCCCCTCCAGCAGCCTGGCTGAACAAAGTCAGAACTTAAGTCATCTTCCCAACTTTCTGCCAAGTGGCTGGGCTGGGCTGGCCTGCCAACCTCAGGGCCAGGCCGCCCCCTTTCCCCCAGGCACTGCCTCCCGCTCTTGGCTCACACGGAGGACCTGTGCCCTTCCCCTGTCTTAAGTGTGTGTTAAGGGGGGCCTGTGGGGAGAGATGAATCCAGACCTGCCTTCACCAACTCAACCTGCTCTGCCTTCAGAGCTGGGGAGGGGCCTGGCAGGGAGGGGAGGGGTCCGGCACAAACACCCCACCCACAAACCCAGGAAGGGAGCTGGGAGCAAGGCAGTCCATGCCTGGGCTGTTCTACCAAGCTGACCTCCCAGATTGCTCCCCCCCCCCCAAAAAGAGACCACCTCCTCCATTTTGTAGCCTGTACATCTCCATAGGTGTCTGCCTATATGAATGTCTGTTCAAGTTTCTTTGTTTGCTTGAGGGTTGGTATCTGTGGAAGGGTTTCTCTGTGTGTGTGTCGTGTCCTTGTAATCGCCTGCCTGCATACATGTACTGTGTGTATGAGTTCTAATGCTGGGGTGTGTGAACGCGAGTATGTGCCAGTTTGGGGGAGGAATCTGTCTTTCTCAGACGTGTCAGTGTCTTTGTGTATATGTGTCTGTCTCAGCGTGGGGGGTGTTTGTGGGTATGTCTCTGTCTCAGTAGGTGAGTAGTCTGTCTCAGTGTCTGTGGCTGTTTCACCGTGGTGTGTGTCAATTTCTGTGTGTCAGCTCCATTTTGGGGGAGGTGGAGGGGCTCCACAGGATCAAATCTTCCTTAGAGTCAGACCCGGGAGGCTGAACCCACTCCCCCAGACCCCAGTCCCGGCTGGGCCCTGGGTTCCCTCAGCCCCGTCCCTCCCCCGCTTCCCCAGCCCTGCCCAGGATACACCAACATCCTCATCCCTCTCAGCCACCTCCCTCGCCTCCCAGCCTCTCCCCTGCAAATTCCAACTAAGCCCCAGATATCAACACTTTCCCGACCCCCAAGTGGGGTGTCAGTCCCTCTAGAGCTCCCCCCTCCACATCAACCCAGCCTGAAGCTGTATTTGGAATTCCACTCTCCGCCCAAAACCTCACAGGCAGGGGTTCCAAACCCCCACTGGAGGCCCCAAGGCGCCCCTCCCTTCCTCCAGAGGGGGCAGCCCCAGGCAGTCTGGAGCCGGGGTTCAGACTCAGGCCCCCCAAGGGCTGGGCTGGAGAGGGGTATCCCTTCCGCAACATTTTTGGAAGTGTGGGACCCAGCTTTCCTTGCACCTCGATCCCCCCAAATCCAAAAACCAGCGTTCGCCTTAGCCAGGACCCCGGCGTCCGGACCCCCGGCCTTAGAGAGGTAGGTAGGGCTGCCGGAGGCTCCGGGAAAGACTTTGAGCGTACGAGCCCCTTTTTCACTCCGACCTCCAGCCCTCGCGGCCCCAATTCCCGGTTCTCCCGCGCAGCCAGAGGAAACAACTTGGGCAAATCAACGGAAAACTCATTCTCGCCAGCCCCGGCTACTCCGCGCCCCCTCCCTCCGGGCTCCGCGCGCGGACCGAGCCCCCGCCTCGTGGCGTCTGGACCCCGGCGACCGGCCGCGGGCCGCGGGGCACCCGGCGCTCCCCCGGCGGGGGCGCAGTCCCCGGGCCCTGGGGGGAGCCGAGCGCGCGGGGGCGGGCGGGGGCCCTTACCTTGGGAGAAAGTATCGGAGAGAGTGAGGATCCAGACGAGGAGGCTCAGCATGCTGTCCGCCCGCCGTGCGCCCGCCCGCGGCTGGGGCCCGGAGTTGGCGAGGGAGCTGGAGGAGCGGGCTGGGGAGGAGGGGAGCCCGGGAGCCCGCCCCCCGCCCGCCCGCGCCCGCCCCTGCACACACACACACACACACACACACACACACACACAGGCACGCGCGCGCGCACACTCGCGCGCACAAACTCAATTCCCTTCCCTCCGTTCCTCTTTCTCTCTCTCTTTCCTCCCGGTCCTCCTTCCCGTCCCGTTTCTCGCCCCCACCCCCTCCCCCAGCCCTTAATTATTTCTCGACTCTAGCTTTATCTCTCTGGGTCTCTCTCTCGGTCTCTGTGCCGCTCTCCCTTTCTCTCCCCTTCTCTTCCTTCCCTCGCTCCCTCCCGCCCTCCTCCTGACGTCTACTCTCCCTCCGACGGCGCCTCCCTCCGCGAGCCCTCCCCCGGCCCCCCCAGCGCGCGCGCACACTCACCCACACCCCGCGCTGGGGCTGAGATGGAGCGCGAGCAAGGAGAGGGAGGAATCGAGGGCAAAGGGGTAAAGAACGCGACAGTCGCGGGCCCCGGGGCAGGCGCGGCGCGACCCCTGCCCACCCGCACCCCCTCCCATTTATAGACACGATCTTGGTCTCTCGGGCAGTGGAACTAAGGAACTAAGCAGAGGAGTATGTGTGTGTGGGGGGGGTAGGGGCTGAGGATGAGCGTCTACCCCAGAGGACGACTGGGTTATTGGGGTGGGGGGAGAATGAGTGTTTTTCGGTTTTTGCTTGGAGGAAGGCAGGGAGTTAAAAAAAAAAAAACAACCATAAAGATCTCTCTCCCCCCTCCCTCTGTTTTTAATCCCACACCCGGAATCTAATCCCTAGTTTCCCCAAATCAAGAATTCTCAGTTGACTAGTGAATGCTTGACGGGGGAGGGGCACGCATTCCTCTCCCCACCTACAGAACCCAGAGCTGCTTCTTGGACCAGCCTTCGGCCCCTGCCCCGAGGGTCCGCTCTGCTTCCGCGGGGCCAGGCTGGGTACTGGGAGTCCTCAGCGGCCGGGAAGAGGCACAGCTGCCTCGGTCCTTTGTTCATGTCAGGCACCTACCCATCCAGAAGGAGAAGCCAGCCAGCTCGACGACGGCGGGAAGGGCCAAGGCCTGGCCTGGCCTCTCTGAAGGCAAGCTGGAGGAGAGGGCGCCCCCAGGATCTCTAAGCACTCTGGAGTTTGAGATCCTTCGGGGTCCAGAGATCTAGGAACAGGAAAGGGGGGGAGGAACTCCTGGAGAGAGTAATGAGGACTTCCAGGAGGGGATCTCCCCTTTCTTAAGGGCCCACTTTGGCAGCCAGCACCTCTCCCAACCCCTAAGTCCGTGCTTCTGCTCCCAGGGTTGATGGGGGTGCCTGGAGGTCTGGGAGCTGGGGGATGAATCGAGGGGAAATAACAGAGGAGTCACAGCAATTGCACAATTTTACAGTAATGCGCCGGTCTAAAGAGGTTTCCACCTCTTTTTCCTCCCAGATTCTAGGTTTCCTTGGTCTCTAGCATTCCCCGCCAAGACCTCTCCATGTTGGCCCCCGAAGCTAGACGCATGGCTCTCTGGTGCCCTCTGCTGATGTGTGGCGGCCACAACTCCTCTTTCCTGCTGGGATCCTGACACCAGCCGCGGGTGGGGGGACCTGCAGCCTCAAGGCCACATGTTACCCTCCAGATCCCTAAGTGAGGCCCCCAACGGAATCCAAACTTCGCAGAACAAATCCCTAGGGATTTGGTCTTTAAAATTTGGATTCAGTCAAAAGGCCACCCTCAAGGATCCAGAAGGCCACAGGTATGCACAGACCCAAAGAACCCTTCCTACGTGTGAAAACACATATGCACAGGCAGACGCACAGTTTAAGAATAAAGAGCCATGCCTAGCCCAGAGAAATAGAAATGCAACCCAAACACACGGACACGTAAGGGCTTTTGTTTATTCATTTGTTAATCATATATTCCACAGATATGTCTTCAGTGCCTGCTATGTTCTAGTCACAATTCTAGGCTTTGGGGAATACAACAATGAAAAAAACTGACAAAGTCCTTCCCTTTTAACATTCTGTTACAGAGGAGAGGAGAGGCTGTAGAAAAATATGAAACACCCCAGGTTGTGAGAAATGCCTTGGGAGACAAATAAAGCAGGAAGAAAGGAGTGGGGAGTGGGGAGGAGGAAGGCATTGATGTCCATGTAGGTAGCCAAGGAAAGCTGCCCTGCTGAAGTGACATTTGAGCACAGACCTGAAGGAGCTATGGGATTCAGCCACTCAGGTATCTGCAGGGAGACTGTAACAGGTGAGCACTAATAGCAAGTGCAAAGGGCCTGAGGTAGGGGTGCTCAGGAAGTATCGGTAAAACAGGCTTTCCTCTTTCCACTCTGCCTGAAGGTACATGGGGGGGGCGGGCAGGGTGATCAGGATTTAGGAAGGTGTTAAAAAGAAAAAAGGCCCTAAGCCAAAGAAGAGAATATTCTTAGCTTGGTGTTTCTTGCCCAACTTCCAGATTCTGATAATTCAGCCTTGATAGCAACTCTCTGTGTAAGGAAGGACTGCGATATCCAAAGCTTTTGGCTTCCCTTGGGCCTCCTATCTCACCCTGAAACCCTAGAAACAGAGGAGCCAGGTTTCTCCAGCTCTCTAACAGCCAAAACAGTAACTCCACCTCTCTCCCCTGGTCTGTTGACTTTCCTTCCCCTTCTTTCTTTAATTCCAAATTCTCACCAGCTCAGTCCATAGCAAACTCATTTCTCTAGAATCCCCTCCTCCTAAGCCACCCAGCATCCCAGATCCCAGAGCTTAACTCCCCATTCCCAGCCAGTGGTCCTCAACACCAGCTGTGCAGTAGAATCTCCCAGAGGCTTTTAGAAAACAGCAGCGCCCTGGCCTCAGCCCCGAAGATGAATTGTTCTGGGGTGAAGTCCAAGCATCAGTGTTTTTAGACATAGCCTCAGGTAATTCTCATGGGCAGCCAGGGTTGAGAACCTCTAAGCTAAGCAACCCCCCGCTTCCCAGGGCTTTCCAGGCATTGCCTTCTGCAAGTTGCATGCCACAGGGTGTCCTGCTCTCCTCCCTCCACTAGCATTTCTTCTGCTTATTGCCAGCCTTGTATCGCCCTCCCCTCCTGAGGGCAACCCCAATTAAGCGCCTCCAACTTTGCTCCATTCTCATCTCTGCAGCACTAATGTTCCCAGTGTTGTCTAATTGAATTAACCGAGTGTCCCAGAATCTAATAACATAACTCTTATCAAACTGGGGACATCCTGGGCCAGAGTCCCTAGTATCAGGGAAGTGCTCTGAAGACAAAGCCTGTGTCTTCTCCATCGGATGGGACATACCTCCCCTAGGACAGGACATCCCTGGGGACATGTCCCCTCAGTCTGGAGCTCCTTCCCCAGCAGCAAGGCGCAGAGTGGTTGAGAGCCAAGCACATGGACACTGAAACCAGACTGGGGGGTTCGAATCCAAGCTCTACCGCTTACATTCTGTGAGACTTTGGAGAGTTTACGTACTTAACCTCACTAACTCCTTGTTTTTTAAATCTGAAAACAGGGGTAATAATAGTCCATTATGGGACCGTTGTGAGGATTGAATATAATTTTTTTGTGTGTGTTTTTTGAGACAGGGGTCATGCTATGTTGCCCAAGCTGGTCTTGAACTAATGGTGCAAGGGAACCTGCCACCTCCGCCGCCTGAGTAGCTGGGACTACAGGTCATGCCACGGAGCCCAGCTTGTTGTGAGGGTTGAGTGAGTCAATATTCATACAGCTCTTAGAAGAGTGCTAGGCACACAGCGACCGCTCAGTAAATACTAGCTGTGATTATTTTGGGGTTTGGAGCTCCCCAAAGCAGGGACCTTTTGAATCTTCCTCCTGCAGATTTGTCTTCACCTCCATGCACAGAGCCCTGCCCAGGCAGAAGCATGCGGGTGTGCAGGTGGCGGTAGTAACCCCTAAGGATGCTACTTCACCTAGAAAAAAGGAGAGACACGGCCAAAGGTTATATATGGAGTTAAGAGAAATATTAATAATTTTTTGAGTACAAAAGCAAAAAGATCGAGAGGTCAGGGAGTGAGCAGGAAGGCAATTTATGACCATCAGCAGGAGAAGCCACCTTGAGAGACAGAAATGAATTCTTTGTCTCAATGAGGGCTAAAAGCAGCAGAACGGTTCTATAAATTGTCCACTTTCCCCCTAGAGGGGGTAGAGGATTATGTCCCTGCTGCTTACCAGAGACAGAGGATAGAAAGGCCGAGATCCTGATTTTCAGCTTGGAAAATAATCCTGACCCTAAAGGAGACCTTGATCTCCTAAGGGTAAAGGGTCATGAGTAGTTGCTTTGTCTCTTCCCCTGCTGCAGAGCTGTATTCCAGAGCAGTGGCAGATGCATCCCTTTTTCAAAAGTCCTTCCATCAAATGGGGCTCTTCCTCATTCCTTCTCCACTTTTCTGTCTGCTTATGCAGATAATAGGCCTTGCGATTTCCTGCTGTTCTACCAGTCCATTTTCTCTCGTGCTCCTTTTCCTTAAGACGCTCAGCTTTTGTGATGTGTAAGAGTAAGGGCAAAGGCAAGAGCCTGCCTTAATGCAGTGGAGAGAGACTCTAATCTGCACTGGGAGGGGAGAGTGAGGCAGCAGGAAGAACAGCACCCGTCAAAGGACCCTGGACTACTCCTGAGTGGCCAGGGGACCCTGAACCTGCATCCGGCTGCACCGGCCTCTCTGTAAAGAGTACCTGGCTCGGCAAAAGGAGTGAGAAGAGGGATTCTGGGCCTGGGAACTGATGGTTCCTCAGTTTTGCCACCTGTGCTTGATGTCTTACCAAGGACCAGTGGTCTCAGCAGTTGACATGACATTTGTCCACCCCCTTCCCACATCTGTGCAGTGCAAAGAAGACATTCCAAGGGGGCCTGGTGCCCTGGTGCGTTTAGGATATGAGGCTTCCAGAAGGAAGCTCAGCAGAAACTAGGCACCCTGGGCAGCAGTGAGGTTACTAAGTGGCCATCCTCAGCCTCCTCCAGAAGGGGACAGGGGGCCAAAGAGGTCAGGCGCCGTGGAGAGGAGTGTCAGAGGATATGTGAGGAAGCAGTGCTGCTATTGAAGTAGAAGGACTAGAGGCTAGACCACATAAGGGACTGTCTACTGAGAAGGAGTGTCCAAAATATTTAGAGAGAGAGAGAGAGATGGTTTGGATGGGGTGAAGCTGCTCGGAGGCAGGGGCTTAGCAAGGACGACCTTGGCAAAGACAGGTTCCCAGGGTGTATTTACCGTGTGCCGGAGTTGCCTGTGACCACCGAGATCCATGCCATACCGCCCATTTTTAGCCCTTCCCTTTCCATTGCTTCATATTCCAGCTCCAACATGGGGAGACAATTCGTGCTAAATGGACCGGTTATCTCTTATTAGGTTTAATGAGGATTTCATTGCCTGAGCTCACAGGGATTGGAAGATCCTTGCTTCCAACGAGAAGCCTAGCTGAGGATACCTGCTCAGAGAGAGAGAGAGAGAGAGAAGAGAGTTAGGGTTCAGCAACCACAGGCAGAGAGGCCTCTGGTAGATAGTGGGTGTGTGGGGGAGGGGAGAGTGGGGAATAGACTTAACAAGGGAAAAATGGAGACAGTAATATGAATTAAGGTCTCAGACAAAATGAAGTCATTCCCCTTCAAGATGGTGAAAGGGTCTGTCAAAGGTCACGAGTGACAGTAGACCCAGGACCCAAGCATCTTGCCTCTTATGCCAGGATTCCCCCGTATGTCTTGCCAACTCCAACTTTCCCACCCCTGCACCCGAGACTCATCCCAAATGCTTTTATCAGCAAAGACCCTCCTTACACCTACACAGCTCTGCCCACTATGGAGCTCTGGTCTCCTGTAGGCATCTGAAGATCAGAGAGGGAACTGAGAGAGCCAGAAGCAGGGGATACCGAGGAGAAAGGGGAAGCCTCTCATCTTCCCTTGCCCCTTGGTTTTCCCACATCCTAACCCCAAGCCCCCAGTCTCTTCGCATTCAGCATTCCCTGGTGCTTCCTTGAAAACCTAAAACCACCCATCATTAGATCTATTTAGTATCGGGACTGGGTGACGGAGTTATGGTTTATGTTCGAATGCAAGCTAGAGATGGGATTAAGTTGGCAGTTAGGGTTTTGGTTTTGCAGTTGTTAAGGACATTGAACATCATGGAAGATTTAAGGGTGAAGTTGAGTGAGGTTCATATGAATAGAAATATAAGGGCCCGGCTTACTTAACCCTAATTATAAGAGAGACCATTAACTTAAAGCACAATGCTTAACAATGTCACTCCAGGCCAGGCGTGGTGTCTCACGCCTGTAATCCTAGCACTCTGGGAGGCCGAGGAGGGTGGATCATTTGAGCACTCCAACCCTTATAACCCTGAGTAGAGGCTTCCTAAGAGTTTTGATTGATATTAATTAAATATTTGACCAGGCATGGTGGCTCATGCCTGTAATCCTAGCACTCTGGGAGGTCAAAGAGGGAAGATCACTTGAGGCAAAGAATTCAAGACCAACCTGAGCAAGAGCAAGACCCTGTCTCTACCAAAAAATCGAAAAAATTAGTAGGGCCTGGTGACATGTGCCTGTAATCCCAGCTACTTGGGAGGTTAAGGCAGGAGGATTGCTTGAACCCAGGAGTTTGAGGTTGCTGTTAGCTAGGCTGATGCCACGGCACTGTAGCCTGGGCAACAGAGTGAGACTCTCAAAAAAAGAAAAAAATAAGTACTTAATTCATTCACCCATTCATCTATTCATCCCACAAACACATATAAAAAGCTTACTCTAAGCCAGGTACTGGGCTAAGCACTTGGGATATAAAGAAGAATAAAACACACCCCCTTGTTGCCCAGGAGTTCACAGTCTAGTGGAAAAAATGGACAGTAATTACAACAGAGTTGGGAAGTGTAGAGACAGAAAAATGCCAATGTTTATTAAGAATGCAAAACAAGGCCGGGCGCGGTGGCTCACACCTGTAATCCTAGCACTCTGGGAGGCCGAGGTGGAAGGATTGCTTGAGGTCAGGAGTTCCAAACCAGCCCGAGCAAGAACGAGACCCCGTGTCTACTATAAATAGAAAGAAATTAATTGGCCAACTAATATATATAGAAAAAATTAGCCGGGCATGGTGGCGCATGCCTGTAATCCCAGCTACTCGGGAGGCTGAGGCAGCAGGATTGCTTGAGCCCAGGAGTTTGAGGTTGCCGTGAGCTAGGCTGATGCCACGGCACTCACTCTAGCCTGGGCAACAAAGCAAGACTCTGTCTCAAAAAAAACAAAAACAAAGAAAGAATGCAAAACAAGAGTTACTGAACTCAGCTTGGAGGCATCAAGAAAAGTTTCCTAGCATGTTCAAAGTCTGAAATGTGGCCTGAAATAAGACAGTTTCCCATTCTGGGCCTCAGTTTCCTGCTAGCTCTGATGCGCCCATGGTTCTGTAATACTATAATACTCCTTGTCTCTAATACAGAAGCAGGGGCCATTCCCTGGGGATGCCTATCGAGGGGTTCCATCAGGATGCACAGAGGTGTTCTGTAAATGCTCTGTGATTGAAAACTGTTTCTAGAAATCCTTGGGGCCCATTTCCTCCCAAGGAATTGGAGCCAAGCGTCCTCCTGAGGCCCAGGATCGAGGACCCATTTCCTGACTCCTGCCCCCTACACCTGACCTGGTGGGCCTCCTACATGTGACAGCCAAGCTCCAGGCCAGGGACACTCCTCTCTGCTTCCACTGGCTTCCGGCTTCTGTGCCAAGGAACAGGCCTTGCAATGCCTGCCAGGCAGGGTCTGGCTGCTGGCTCAGGTGGCATTTCCTAAATGGACAGATGGAGAATGTTGGTTTAATGTCTCTCCAGTGCTTCTATTCCAGCCTCCAAGGCAGAGTCGGCAAAGAGGGCCTGGCACCAAGTCCCCTGTTCCAGGCACTGGCAGCGTCCCCTCTTCCACCCACCCTTAGGCCTGAGCCTCAACCCTTCCTCTGGCCCCGCCCCTAGGTCCTCCCGTGCAGAGCCCTCGTCTAGACTTTGGGAACAGATCCCAGGGAAAGCAAATTCCCAGAAGTCTGTCCCCCCCACCAAAAACAGAACAAAACAAACCCTGGCCACTCTGCAGTGGTCCTCTTTCAAGCATGGCACCACCCTCCACCCCGTCGCTCAGACCAGACGCCTATGAGTCTGCCCTTGACTGCTCTCTCTTCCTCCCCGTTCACACCCGCTCAGTCTCCAGATCCTGTGGATTGGTTTTCCAGTCCATTTCCTTCCATCTCCACTGTCACCACCCTGTTCCACGGGTGTCATCTGTCTGCTCACGCCCCTTTCTCATCAGCCCCGTCCTCTGCGGCCCCGGTGATCTTTCTCAAGCTCAAATCCGACCATATCGCTCCCCTGCTTAAAACTCTCTGCTGACTCTCATTGGCCTTAGGCTCAGATGGCGTCTTTCCCTGGGCTCCGAGAGCCTGCCTGGGATGGGCTTGCCGTAGCCCCCAGCCTCACTGCTCCCCACACCTGTCCTGTGCCTTATAGTCCAGCTTCACCAGGCTTCTCTGAGTTCCTGGCACTGGCCATATTTCCCTCGTCGTTGGGGCCTCGACGCATGCTGTTCCCTTGACTACAATATTGTTTTCCACCCGGGGCTCCACTCCCACCTTGCCCCCTAAGCTAGCATCATTCCTTAGACCTCACACTAAATGCCATTTCCTCGGGGAAGCCTCTGTAATTCCTCCAAACAGGCTAGATCACCTTGTGATTGCCCCCCAAGCACTCTCTACTTCCACCGGTAACATGCATCACACTTGTAACTCGATATCCAGTGTCTGTTTCCCCTCTGGATTATAAACCCTGTACAGGAAGAGACTGTGCCTGTATTGTTCACTGCTGTCACCAGGGTGCCAGGCACATAGTAGGCTCTTAGGACTTACAAAAAGAATGACATGTTCCTGATTTTGAGTTCTCCAAAGGATTTCCTGGAGCATAGAGGGGGCCGGGCTCCATTTTACAGACTACGAGCCAGCTGCGGGGCTAGCAGCTGGACTGCAGGTGGAACTTCCCAACTCAGTAGGCATTCGATGAGTCCAGGCAATCACCCTTCCAGGGAGCTGGAAGAATAAGAGCAGAAATGGCAGGAAAGTTTATCTTCTGTTGTTCAGGATGAGTGTGTGTGTGTGTGTGTGAGACACTTATTATCTTGAATGTGAAAAAAAAATCCCAGGGAACAGTGAACAAAGCTATAAATACAGCCGAACGTCGGGTGACATCACCTGAGCACTGTGCGGCGATTTATGGCCAAGTCACACGGCCCTAAAGTGTATTTATAACGGTGTAACTCACTGGTACTTCTCCCTGCCTGCCTGCACTCCCTCACTCCCCTGTTCAGTGGTGGCCACATTCCTTGTTCTTCTACTGAAACAGGGTGGCCGGGCCAGGCACCCGCTCTGGGGGCACTTGCAGGTTCTGAGGAGTGGAGCTATCTTTTCAAAATATACATTCAAAAACCTGCTATAAGGGCGCCGTGGCTCACGCCTGTAATCCTAGCACTCTGGGAGGCCGAGGCGGGTGGATTGCTCGAGGTCAGGAGTTCAAAACCAGCCTGAGTGAGACACCCCGTATCTACTAAAAATAGAAAGAAATTAATTGACCAACTAAAAAGATATATATACAAAAAATTAGCTGGGCATGGTGGCGCATGCCTGTAGTCCCAGCTACTCGGGAGGCTGAGGCAGCAGGATCGCTTGAGCCCAGGAGTTTGAGGTTGCTGTGAGCTAGGCTGACTCCACGGCATTCACTCTAGCCTGGGCAACACAGTGAGACTCTGTCTCAAAAAAAAAAAAAAACCTGCTATGGTTCCTTGTTCCCTAGAGAAAGCTGGACATTCAAGGCATGCAAAGCCTCTGGCCTGAACTTACCTTCTGGCTTCCCGGAGAGCTTTGTTGGACAGTTTTATTCACATATGCCCCACAGACCCCAAACCCCCAATCCCCAGCCCATTGGTGTTTCCCCAAATAGTCCCCAGGTTTTTTACCCCTTTGTTCCTTTGTTCATGCTTTTCACCTGCATGTGGTATGGTACATTTTTCTACCATAAGTCTCTGGTCTATACTCCCCCTTTAAGGCCTAACTCAGATGCAACACCTTCCCTGAGTTGCCCAGGGGGATGACATGCCTTTTGGTTCTCTCTTTATAATGCCTTTGACTTTCCACTCCTTGAGGCCACCTGTTTACTATTATAGTCATGCCTCTCCTCAAACTGCGAGAGCCTTCCCCACACCTCTTAGTTCCTCCCTCACGGTCTGCTTAGGATCTGCCACATGAAAGAAGCTCAGAGAATGGTTTCTTCTATCAAATATCTGTCCCTCTGGGAACCCCGTCTCCCTTGAGCATCTACAACATGTCTGGCACCATGCTAGACACTGTACAGGTGTACAGTGTCATTATGAAGATTTTCTTTTTCTTTTTTTTTTTTTGAGACAGAGTCTTGCTTTGTCGCCCAGGCTAGAGTGAGTGCCATGGCATCAGCCTAGCTCACAGCAACCTCAAACTCCTGGGCTCAAGTGATCCTCCTGCCTCAGGCTCCCGAGTAGCTGGGACTACAGGCATGCACCACCATGCCCGGTTAATTTTTTGTATATATATCTTTTTAGTTGGTCAATTAATTTCTTTATATTTTTAGTAGAGACGGGGTGGGGGGGTGGGGGGGTCTCACTCAGGCTGGTTTTGAACTCCTGACCTTGAGCAATCCGCCCGCCTCGGCCTCCCAGAGAGCTAGGATTACAGGCGTGAGCCACCGCGCCCGGCCCCATTATGAGGATTTTCAACCCTCATAACGACAAGGCAGGCGTCGCCCTTCCCACGTCTCTGCAGGGGAACTGAGGCAGCGAGAGGCCAAGTTGCTCGCCCAAAGGCACACAGCAAGTGAATGTGACTGCAGGGTCACATTCTTACTCAGTGTGTCAACTGCAGTTCTTACTCAGTGTGTCAACTCTACCATGTTTCTTCTATTCCCGAAGATCTTGGGCTGTGCGTTCTCTAGCCTGATTTCTCTGTGATACCCCAGAGTTTGCATTCTCTTCAAACACAGCCAGCAGAGAGCCTGCCTCTGCACAGCTAGTTCCGGGGTGGCTCTCAGGCACTGGGGTTATCAAAGTGGAGTTCTCTGAGGAAGCTTGTCAGAGAATGGCTGCCACGAAAATAAGCAGCCCCAGGCCCTGTGTTCTGGGGGGCCTCGCCTCATTTACATGGGGAACAGAAAGCTCAGAGCCAGCTGAGAGGCAGAGATAAATAGTCACCTGCCAGCCACTTTCCGCTCCTCTCTGTTCTCTGCTTCTCTGCTCCTGGATCTTCTTGGGTGACTTGACCACCATCTCTGTTTTAGCATCTAAAGGGAGAGAGAAGCAAGGTGACCCGAGAGTCTCCCCCTCACAAACACAGCATCGAGTCCTGGAGGGGGCAAGGTGTCGGTAGAGTTCAGCTGGGCTGGCACCTGAGTCGGGGTCTCCTGCAAGCCGGGGACTGGGAAGTGGGGACAGGTGGCAATGGCGGAAGCAAGTCAAAGGAAATTAGAAAAATGATGTCTCTCCAAGTGAGCCTGAACTAAGTCACTAATATGCGGCTTAAATCATTCAATAAAATCCAAAATATTTGCCAAGCAAAGTGATTTTGTTGAGAAATTGCTATTCATAATATTAATAATTCTAATCTCTTCTATTACTGCTCATAATTGGAAAGTAACTAAAAATGATGGATGCTATAGCTGGATGCTATAGGGGTTCACCCCCACTCTACCTCCTCACGTAGGTCACTTGCAACCCCAAATTTGGGTGCAGGGCCCAGCACATCCATTACACACGCAGTGTGAAGTGAAGGAAGTTGGCCTTGGTGATACGGTTGGTGACTCTTCTTTGATACTTTATTCCTCAACCCTGAGAATTGTCCTACTGCTCTAAACTTCCTCTGGTGAGGCCGGGCGCAGTGGCTCACGCCTGTAATCCTAGCACTCTGGGAGGCCGAGGCAGGCGGATTGCTTGAGGTCAGGAGTTCAAAACCAGCCTGAGCAAGAGCAAGACCTTGTCTCTAGTAAAAATAGAAAAAATTAATTGGCCAACTAATATATATAGAAAAAGTTATCCGGGCATGGTGGCGTATGCCTGTAGTCCCAGCTACTCGGGAGGCTGAGGCAGGAGGATCCCTTGAATCCAGGAGTTTGAGGTTGCTGTGAGCTAGGCTGACACCACGGCACTCACTCTAGCCTGGGCAACAAAGTGAGACTCTGTCTACAAAAAAAAAAAAACCTTCCTCTGCTTCCTCTGGTGAATACATTCCTATTAAACTGTGAGGGACTCTATGTCCTGCCTCCCTCCTTCCCCACTACCAAAGTGTATTTTAAAAGAGAGCTAGCACTGGGACAATGCTTTAACCAAAGGAATACATTTCTGACAGTGTAATTATAGATACCTTTGTACTTGATAAGGTGGTGTTTTGGAGGTGTACAAGAAAGACCCTATATAGCCCCTGAAATTATACTTAGCCCAAGAGTCTACAACCAGAGGCAGACTTGCCATAAAATTAATGAAGCTCACTTGTTCGGGGGCCCTCCTAAGGCCCTGGGAAACACCCTGCTGGTATGTTCATGTGGTCCTGCATAAAAGATGCAAGAGTAAGATACTGTAACCACAACTGATTAAGTCTGATGTCTCTTTCTATTATGATTTCCCTTCTCTCCCACCTCCTCTCATGTCAGGTGGTAAATGAGCCACAGGCATGTTGGGAGTCTAGCTAAGTGGAAATTGAGTTGAAGACACATTTAGGTTGGATTAGAGGGCTATGTAACGTGGCCCACACTCACTTGCCTGTGTAGTGGTTGCTAACTCGCCTGGTGTAGGAACGCCTTCCGGGAATATCCACACAGCCGCTGAGCTGACTCAGGTAGCAGCATGCCATGGAGATGCAGGACCAGAGAGTCATGGTGGCAAGGAATATCTTCTAGTGCCTGGACTTGGAGGTAGTATTTGAAATGTATGGAGTCAGAAGCCAGTCCGGGGAAGATTTTTCTAGTCACTAGATGCGTAACGTTGCAAGCAGTGGGTTGGGTTCTCACTGATGATGCTCTGTCAAAATGGAAGTTTTCTCCTATCAGGAGTATGCTTAATAATGCAGTGTATACAATCGCAAACATATCATATGAGAATGTTTTTCATGTATTTTTATTTTTTATTTTATTTTTTTGAGACAGAGTCTCACTTTGTTGCCCAGGCTAGAGTGAGTGTCATGGCATCAGTCTAGCTCACAGCAACCTCAAACTCCTGGGCTCAAGTGATCCTCCTGCTTCAGCCTCCAAAGTAGCTGGGACTACAGGCATGCGCCACCATGCCTGGCCAATTTTTTCTATATATATTAGTTGGCCAATTAATTTCTTTCTATTTATAGTAGAGATGGGGTCTTGCTCTTGCTCAGGCTGTTTCGAACTCCTGAGCTCAAGCGATCCTCCCGCCTCGGCCTCCCAGAGAGCTAGGATTACAGGCGTGAGCTACCACGCCCAGCGCATGTATTTTTAAATGAAATTATTAGGTAGAAATTATTCTGATATTAAGAAGTGAATTATAGCATAAACTCAGATTATCCCAAAAAAGGTACTGCATTACGAGGAAGAGGCAGATTGCTAATACGCTCTGGGATTGTTTATTTTATTTTATATATATTTTATTTATTTTTTAAATTAATTAATTAATTATTTATTTTTTTGAGACAGAGTCTTGCTCTGTCACTGGGCTAGAGTGCCATGCTGTCAAGCCTAGCTCACTGCAACCTCAAAGTCCTGGGCTGAAGTGATCCTCCTGCCTCAGCCTCCCAAGTAGCTGGGACTACAGGCACATGCCCCACCAAGGCCAGCTAATTTTTTCTATTTTTAGTAGAGACAGGGTCTTGCGCTTGCTCAGGCTGACCTCAAGCTACCCTCCTACCTCCACCTCTCAGAGAGCTAGGATTACAGGCGTTAGCCATCGTGCCCGGCCTACATAAGAAAACTTCAATTGTCCTGAAACCTTATGACTCAATTATGAAAAAAATTTGCATAGTTTTTTCCCCCAAAATTTGACAATCTTAAAATAATGTGGTGTTATCAAGAGTAATTTCAAAGTTGAAAGACTCTTTAAAAAGCTATCGATAATTTAAAAAAAAACACACATTTTCATCAACTTTGCTAGAAGAAAACTGAATTATCTTTCTGCTCTCTCTATAAAAAAAAATTGCAAAATCATTATGAAGAATCAATCAAAGAATATACAGCCAAAAAAGGTAGAACAAAATTATATAAGCGTGCCAGGCAGTTAATTGATAAAAATTATCATGTTATTTTTCTGGATTTTTAATGATTTTTTATTTGCCAATGTTTAATATGGAACTTATTATGATTTCTCACTTTTAAAATAAATTTTCGCTTCTTTATCTAATTTTGCATTTATAGTATTGTATTCTTTTCCTTAATGGGAAATCTCTCTCCCCAGCCAGTGTAAGCTTCAGGCCACATAACGTTGGATTCACATCGGTATTTTATTAAGGCAATGTTGTATGACAACAACAACCACCACCACCACAGCGCTCTTCCTGGCAGTTTGCTACGTGTCAGCACCGTTCCAAGTGGTTTACACGAATTCTCTCATTTACTCTCCTACCACTACATGCTTCCTCCATTTTACAGGTGAAGGAACTGAAGTCCCAGCTGTTGGTAGGTAACCTGCCTGAGGTCATTCAGCTGGGAAGCTGTAAAGCCTGTAGACAAGACAGAAGCTTGTTTCCTCTCTGTTTCCCTCACCTTCCCTGACTCCAGGGTAAAGAGGGAATTCCTCTGACTCCAGGCAGCTTGTCTTACAGAGAGGCAGCAAGGGCTCAGAGGGGTTGAGTAAGTTGCTGGAAGACACAGCAAAGTCCAGTAAGCTGCTGGAAGACACACAGCGGGCAAATGGCCGGAGGAGCAGGATTAGAGTTCCAGGCCACAGGGTTCTCCCTCCACACCACCAAACACTGGCCGTGGCCTTGCCCCTCCGAAGTCGCTCCCGCTCCCCGGGGTGGGGGTGGGGGTGGGGGTGGGTGAGGCCTGGGTGGAGGGGAGGCTCTGCAGGTGTGACTCAGTGGCAGCCTGGGGTAGGGGAAGGGGACAGGGACGGAGGCTGGAGTCTGGGAAGAAGATGCCTTCAGAACTCTAGCGTCTCCAGGGGCAGCGGCAGTGACTCAGCCTCCCCCATTTCATTAACTGGAAAATAAACTGGAGCCACAAAGGGCTGGGGGAAGGGGAGGGCCAGGGCCCAGCTGCTGCGCAGGGCAGAGGTGGCTGGGGTGGCGGGAGAAGGGGGAGGAGGCCACACGGCAAATCCCTGGAGGCCCAGCCCCAGCCTGCAGCCCCCTCCTCCCTGGGAGCCGCCCCCTCCCCTCCTTTGCTCTGGGAGCCCTGGAGCCAGAGAGCTTCCTTGGGGCCCAGGGCAGGCGGAATTTCCCACTCAACACCCTCCACCCCATCTGTGGGCACAATGGGCTGTCAGATGGTGGGGAGGGGCAGGGACAGCGCCGCACGGTCCCCTCCTCAGGGCTGAACCTTCTGCTCCCTGAGCAGAACAGAGGGGCATTGAGAGTGTGGCCCCAAGGAAGGGCTGGCCCAGGGGAAAATGGCATTTTAAGAGAGAGAAATAACAGACTCGCTGCCTTCTGCAGTCCCCATGCATACACGGAGTTCCTGGTCCCTCTTTTCGAAGCACTCCCTGTTTCATTTGCCACAGGGGCCCCCTGCTGCTGTGCTTCTCCAGGGTCAGCCAGTATCATATGCTGCTGACCCCCAAGCTCACCCCTTTCCTGGCCGTCCCCACTACCCTCCAGCCCATTCTGTGTCAGCCGCTAGAGCTACCCCAGCTAAGTACCACAGACTGGGCGCCTTAAAGCACAGGCGTTTCTTTTCTCATAGATCTGGAGGCCCAAAGTCTCAGATCTAGGTGCTGACAGGGTTGGTTCCTCCGGAGACTTCCCCATGGGCTTATAGATGGCTGTCTTTCCACTGTGTCCTCACACGGTCTTCCCTCTGCATAGCTGTGTCCTACTTTCCCCTTCTTATAAGGACATCAGTCATAGTAGATTAGGATCCCTCCTAATGACCTCATTTTAATTTAATCACCTCTTTCGAGACCCTATCCCCAAATACTCAGTTCTGAAGTACCGGGGTTAGGTCTTCAACATATGAATTTTGGAGGGACCCAGTTCAGCCCATAATACGTCCGGACCAGTCTGCAGGTAACAGGATTACCCTAGACTGGACACTGTGTCACCCACAAGCACGCCCTACCTAACACCTCCCTCACTTTTCCCTCACACATTCAGGGCCTCTCAGAAGTACCTGGTCACACAGGCCGGCACCTGGCGAATACAACCTAGCACACGGGGATATCAACCTCCAGGTCCCCAGAGCAAAGCTGGCTTTTCTCTCTGCAATTTGGGGGCTGCCTGTGACAGAATCATAGCTCTTCAGCTCCTTTGGTCCTTTGGGAATCTCTTCTTCCTCCCACAATGTTTCAGTACTTTTAAATAATTTATTTTGAATAGTTCAAAGTTTACAAAAAATTATGTAAAAATGAATACATTGAGGAGTCTCCTTCCTGCCACCTCCACCCACCCTGCCCCTCCTCCCACCCAACCCTAGCAGGGAGCAGGTTTAATTAGCTTCTGCTCTGCCTTCCCAATGTTTCTGTATGCAAATATAAGCCCATGCAAATGTATGTGTGTATAGTCCTCCTTTCTAATAGGAATGGTAGGTAGTATTCACTGATTGACCCCTTGCTTTTTTCACTTAACGATATATCCAGGAGATTTCCCCACAACTGTACAGATGGCTTCACTTTTTTCTTTAACAGCCGCATAGTATTTCATTAAGTGGATGTAACATGATTCATTTCACCAGTCTCCTATAGATGGACGCCTGGGTTGTTTCCAGTGCTTGTCCTCTTGAGAGGAATGTCTTGAAAACCTTCATCAGCCAAGGCTTCTCAACCCCTGGAGAATATCAGGGCCTGGAGGGAAGGCAAGAGGGACAGAAGAAAGGGTCCGCCGGTGTCAGGAGATGTGGTTTCTGGCTTTGGGTGTGTTTCAGACTAATGGGGGAGATATGGCTGTTCTGCCCTGTGATGTCTTCTGTATGAAAAAGACCCTACAGAAGCTCAGAACTGACACTGCCTTGCTGATTCAAGGCCTCTGGGATTGGTGGTATCATTGAAAAGGGGCTAAGATTAGAAGTAAACCTTATAGGTCAATTTTTTTTTCCTCTCTGTTTTAGTTATCTCTGCAGTGTAACAGAATACCACAAATTTAGCAGCTTAAAACAACACACATTTATTTGCTCACAATTTTTTAGGTCAAAAGTCTGGGCAGAAAGAAAGACAGGAAAGCTGGATTATGGGAATGGGTTGGGGGCAGGTTTGGCAATAAGTAGCACAGTAGCTCTAGAGCCCCCGATGTTGGGGACAAAGGGGAGGTAGGTCTGGGAAAGTCTGGCAGGGCTGTGGCATGGACATTGTCACTGGGTTCTCTGCTTGGGGTCTCACCAGGTTGAAATCAGCGTGTCGGCTGGGCACGTTCTCATCTGGAGCTCAGAGACCCTCTTCCTAGCTTATTAAGGTCGTTAGCAGAATTCAGTTCCTTGTGGTTATAGGATTGAGGCTCTCAGCTTCTAGAAGGCAACCCTCTCCATAGGCAGTTTACAATTTGAATGTTTGCTTTTTCAAGGCTGGCAGGAGATCCTTTCTGCTGCTTTGAGCCTTTTCCTTCAGGACGGGCCCTGTCCCTCTTTTAAGGGCTTTCACCTGATTAAGCAAGCCTACTCAAGGATAATCTCCCTTTTCGTGAACTCAAAATCAACTGGACCAAACTTAACTTGGGACTTTACATCTGCAAAATCCCTTCGTCAAGTTCGTGCCTGACCTGCCCTCATGACTGCTAAGTCACCTCCCACCCAGTACCAGCCAGGTCTCTTCTCTAGCCCCCTTTCCCCACACAGGGCAGACACCCATGCAGGACCCACCCCTTCCCTCCTGGGAATAAATGTCAGCACCCACGTTATACCATCTCCTGTGGGATCAGGTCCAGCATGCTTAGCCTCCATGCCACAATGGACCTTGAACCTAGGTTGTCTGGGTACCATCGACCTGCTATTGCCACTACAGTAAATTGCCTCTTTGCTCGCCTTTTCTTAGTGTTCAGTCTAGTGCATGCGTGTGTGTGTGTGTGTGTGTATGTTTATCTGTACATTTTGTATGCTTACCTGCACACAGTGCCAGGCTTAGTGCTTGCACTCAATAAATGTGAGTTAAATGGAGAATATAATCCTTGGAGGATCCTATATCTGCTCCAATTCTAATGAATGAAATGATGAAACATTCATTCTGTCTTCATGCCCTCTCCCCGTACCAAGCACAGGACAAGGCAAAAAGGCAGACCTTCAATAAATATTTGTGGAATTTAAACAGCTGATGAGGAGCAAGAGAGCAGGCAGGACTGGGTGTACAGATTCAGGAGGGGAGGAGGAGCTGGGAGCTGGGCCAGGGCTGGGCCCAGAGGATGGACTAGGGGGACAGAGAGCCACCCACCATCAGTACCCCAGCCTGAGCAGACTTGGCAGGCAAGCTGAGTCTAAGTAGCACTTTCTTGCTAAGTGCTCTGTGGGGAGGTGTAATGTGTCTCTATTTAAAATTAATTTTTCAGAATTGGAAGCCCCACTCTGAAAGGCAGTGCTCCCTTGGTGGCTTCTGGCAGGATCGGAAAGCCATAACTTTGGAGAGAAACACAATAAACCAGAAATTTCCTCCCAGGTGAGCAAGAAACTGCCTTTCTCCTTCTGAAGAGAGCATTTTCCAGAACTTTGCTCATCAAGTAGCTGGTTTTCAAGTCATTTCTTCCATTCCGGTCGACTGTCTGTCGTCCTCTCTGATGGATGGGACAGGGGCCTAGGCAATCCACATGCAGGAGAGAAAACAAAAGTGATTTCTCTCTGGCTGGAGGCTGTGTTTCTGTATTTACATGTGAATGGAGTAGCATCGGATGCTTTGAAAATTTGCAGTGCTTGCTGCCAATAAGGAAACACCACCATACGGACTTCGGAGAATTTATTCAGTTCGACAAATGCTTATGAAGCATGTAGGTGCTGGAGCTACAATGATTCATTCATTCATTTATTCAACCAGTCTTTATAGAGTGCCTACTATGTGCTAAGTATTGTAGTAGGCATTAGAGAAATAGCAGTGATAAAAGTAATAAAAGCAGACCAAAAAATCCTTGCCCTTTCAAAGGGGAAATAGACAATATTATAAATAAGTGAAAATGTATAGTATGTTAGATAATGGTGAGTACTAAAGAGGTAAATAACGTAGGAAGGGGGTTAGCACGTGTTGGGAGGTGGGATGGGTTTGCCAGGGAAATACTGGAAAGGTGCCGTTTAATAAAGACCTGCAAGAGGTGAGGGAGTTAGACGTGCAGAAATTCGGGGAAGGCAATGTAGAGGGAGCACAGTGAGTGTGAAGGGAGGTCACGTGTAATGTGTTTGAGGAACAGCAGAGGGGAGAGTGTCACTCAAACCAAGAGGGTGAGGAGCGTGGTGACAGGTCAGACAGGTAGTGGTCAGAAAGGCAAAGAGGGGCCTTGGGGATCGCTGTAAAGACCCTGGGCTGTTAGTACCAACAAGACATGCTACCAACAGATGGTTGTGAGCAGGGGAATGGTAATGACACAGCCTGACTTGCGTTTTGACAGGAACACTTTGGCTGCCATGGTGAGAACAGACTGCAAAGGGAAGGAGACCAGTGGGGGAGACTGTTCCACAGTCAGTGCAAAGCGAGTTGGGCCAAGCAGAGGGCTGGAGTCTGGATTTATTCTAAAGATAGCGTGGACATGATTTATTGATGATTAGATGTGAGGTGTGAGAGCGAGTGGAGGCGAGGACGACTCCCAGCATCACGGCCGAGCAGCTGGAAGGATGAAGGAAGACGCTGTCATCCAATGAGACGAAAAAACGCAGAAGGAGCAAGTCTCGTGGGTGAGGGTGCAGGCAGGGAGGGAAGGACAGGAACTCGGTTTTGGACACGTTAAGCCTGAGGTCCCTGCTAGACACCCAAGTGGAGATGGCCAGTAAATAGTCGGATAACAGACTCCAGAATTCAGCAAAGAATATTCTGAGCAGGAGAGATAAATTTAGGAGGCATTAGCATATAGATGGTATTTAAAGCCATGAGACCGGATGAGATCACCTAGGATGTGACCGAGTGTGGATGAGAAAAGAGAAGAGGTCCAAGGATTGAAACTGGGGGTGCTTCAATCTTTAGGGGTCAGGGAGACAAGAAGGAACCAACAAAGGAGAATTTGAAGGACTGTAGAGAGAAAATCAAGGGAATTCAGTATCCTGGGAACTAAGGGAAGAGAGAATTTGGGAGGGGAGACAGTGGTCAACCAAGTCCAGGGCTGATGCTAGGCCAAGACGAGAACTGAAATGAAGAGTTCATGGGTGACCCTGACCTAAACCTTCTTGGTGGAGTGGTGGGGCCCAGGCCTTGGCTGAAGGGGGTTCAGGAGAGAATGTGAGGAGAGATGAGAAACAGTGAGTGTAGACAGCAGTTTGAGAAGTTATGCTGTAAAAAGAAACAAAGAAATGGATAATGGCTACAGGGGGAAGTGGGGCCAAGCTTTTTCCTTTAAGATTAGAGAAATACTGCCAAGCGTGGTGGCTCACGCCTGTAATCCTAGCACTCTGGGAGGCTGAGGCAGGAGAATTGCTTGAGGTCAGGGGTTCCAGACCTGGACTGAGATCCCGTCTCTACTAAAAATAGAAAAAAATTAGCTGGGCAATGAAAACCAGAAAAAAATTAGTTGGGTCTCGTGGTGCATACCTGTCATCCAGCTACTCGGGAGGCTGAGGCAGTAGGATTGCTTGAGCCCAGGAGTTGGAGGTTGCTGTGAGCTAGGCTGATGCCACGGCACTCACTCTAGCCCGGGCAACAGAACGAGCCCCTGTCTCAAAAAAAAAAAAATTTGGAAAAATAAAGATGAATATGGTATGGTCTGTCCTCAAGTTGCTTTAAGTCTAGGAGGGAGACAGGCACATAAGCAGAAGTGATGACATAGAGCTGTTCACAGGGTTCCACCGCAACATACTCTAGAAAAAAATGTAAAAACTCTAGCCTAATTTAAGAAAAAAAATACTTTGGAAAGATAAATCCTAAACCAGATCTTGAAAGATAAGTGGCTTTTATTCAGGGGAAGAAAGAGGGAATGCTATTTCAGCTAGAAGGAAAAATACAAATCAAACCATGGAAGCCTGGAACAGCTTGCTGCGTGTGGGCATCCCAAAGAGTGCAGCTTTTCTCCTCCGGAACTGGCCTGCCTGGGTGCGACTCCCAGACTCTGCAAGATATGTGACCTTGGGCAAATTACTAAACCACTCTGTGAATCAGTTTCCTCCTCATAAAGTAGGGGGGTATAACAGGGTCTGCCTCACAGGGTTGTCATAAGGATGAAACGTGTGAGTGCCCGTGACAGTGTCTAGCACATAGTAGATGCTCAATAAATGTTAGCTCTTTTAATCACTGGGTGCAGACAGTGAGGCAGGGATGGATGGAATATGAGATTGAAGACATCATTAGCCAGACATAAAGGGACCTATATGGTATACTCAGCATTTTGACTTCATCCTGGGGGCACTGGGAGCCTCTGCACGGTTTCAGGAACGTGATTGGGTTGGTGTTTCAAGAGGCTCAATATGCCCGCCTGGTGGAGGGTGGTCATGGGGAAAAAGATTTGGGGCTGGAACTCAGAAGACCTGGCTGTGTATTCCAGCTCAACACTCCTCTGTGTTTGAGTTAGTTCCTTCTTCAAGCTTCATTTTGTTCACCTGGGAAGTAGGGATTATAAAAGACAACCAATGGGTTGCTGTGAGGAGTAAATTAAATGAAAAAATGAAAGTCCCTGGCCTAGTGCATGACACATAATAGATATCCAACAGATATTTACTCTGATTTTAATATCAGAAATCTTCCATGGGATGAGCCAGCCTCTCAGTTTCCCCATCTTTATGCCCTGTCCCACCAGGCCAGCTCTCCTTGCTTCTTGAAACATGCTAGGGACAGGTGGACTGGCTCATGGACCTACACAGTGTCATTCTTGCTCTCTCCCTGCTGCACTCTTCTCACCTCTGTAGCTGTCTGCCTCTGAGCTGTGCACTACTGAGTCACCTTGACTCAGTCAGTGGTCAGAACCCTGACCTCCCCTCAAAGTGTCCGCCATCTCCAAGACTAGGACCACACCCTCCAGTCCAGCCTGGAGAGCGGGTAAGGACAGCTTCTTGAGGTCACAAGCCTTTCCTTTACCTCCTGATTGTCATGAAACAGCTGTTGCTTTTCTACTGACCCTTGCCACACTGAACACCTTTCGCTTTACATTATCATTTTGCAACACCTCTGTCTCATCTCCAGAGTCTGGACGTTTCCAGAAGGCACAAACCGCACAGTAAATATGTCTGAGTACCTGCCTCTGCCTAGCACAGCCCTCGCTCATGGCAGGGACTTGCCGTGGAATGAACTGAACGAAGAGTTGACTGATGCTCACGCAGTGCTGAAAGCCTGCCAAGCTGTGAATAAGTGTGAGTTGGTTCGATTATGAAAGATGGGAAATCATATCTTCTTTTTTAGAGTGGAACATAAAGCCTCCCAGCCGCCTCAGGCTTGCTCAGGCAGAGCAGGCAAGGCTATGACCTGTGAGCCCAGAATTGTACCCTTGATAATCTACACGACAGTCAGCTCATTAGGCCTCACAGTCATTCCTGCCCCCACTCTCCCTGCCCACCCAGGGCACGCTGGTGAAGGAGGCAGGGAGCCTCAGTGGTCAACAACAGTTCAGAGATCTCCTCCCAGCAATGAGTTCCTGCCTCTACTCGAAACACTAAATAAGCCGATTTACATGATCTTCTTCCTCCTGTTCTTTTTTATTTTTTTTTCTTTTGAGACAGAGTCTCACTCTGTTGCCTGGGCTAGGGTGCCGTGGCATCAGCCTAGCTCACAGCAACCTCGAATTCTTGGGCTCAAGTGATCCTCCTGCCTCAGCCTTCCAAATAGCTGGGACTACGGGCACATGCCACCATGCCCGGCTAATTTTTTCTATTTTTATTAGAGACGGGGGTCTCACTTTTGCTCAGGCTGGTCTTGAACTCCTGACCTCAAATGATCCTCCCGCCTTGGCCTCCCATCGGGGCACATTTCTGCGTCTTTGGCTTCTCAACATTTAACACAGAGCCTGGGACACAAGAGGTGCTCAGTGCATGCTCACTGGATAAATGCTTGTAGGAAAAGGACCCTGGGCACTGCAGCGTTGCCCTGCAGGACAAACTCCAGGTGGCCAAGAAGGTCAGCCCATCTCTGACTCCACATTCTTGAGAGGTGACACAGGAGGGTTGCTTTCTCCAGTAACCTCATCCCTGGGGACTCTGCCAGGTGGCCTGGCACCTGGGGAGTCTGCCCAGCTGGCTAGCAGAATTTGTGTCACCCTGTGCAGACCTCAGCAGTAAATCAGCAGGTGTGAGGAATGCACCCCGGAGAGTGATCCAGCAGTGGCACGAATGAGTAATTTACAAAGCCCATTAAGGCGGCACAGAATTACTTATTTATGGGAACTTTTTGACAGATCTGCGGCTTAATCATTTATCCCTGCGAACATTTAGCCAGGGTCATTGGTAAATAATTCACTTATTACACACTCTGGAGTGGTTTATGGTACTGTGACTTATGATCTCACACGAGTTCGCAGCCGGGGAATTGGAATGTGAAGGCCAAGGAGGGGAGGGGGAGCTCAGGCCTTCTGGATGTAGGAGGAAGGTGTGCAGGCCCCAGCAAGGAGGGCCTTCTGCTCTAAGTCAGACTGATGTTGCATCACAGGAGGATTCCGGTCCCTGCTCTAATCTCTGGGAAGATAGAGAGAGAGGAAATAGGTGTTTAGAGACTGGTCTGAAAATGCTAGGTTTTAGCTCTGGGCTGAGTGAGGATAAACTCCAGCTTCACTAGCTCTCCAGGGCCTACTGGGGAAATCCAAATGCCTGACATTTAAGACCCTCCCCAAACTGCCCTGTTCCTTCCCAGTCTTATCACTCATTGCTTATCTCGGCAGCAGACATCAGGGCCCAGGCTTGGCATGTCTCCCCTCTCCCCAAGCATTTGCTTCACTGCATTCCTCTTGCTGGCATTTACCTTCTCTTCCCTTGTGTAACTTTGCTACTTAATATTCAGCTTTCATTTCAAAGCTCACCTCCTTTATGAAGCCATCCATACTACCTGAGCCATGTTCATCCTCTCCGTGAAGTTCCTGAAAACTTACAGAGTACCATGCATACATTAAACATGCTACACATGCCATTACTTAGTCTGCTCCCCTGGCTAGAGTAGGTGTCCCCTCAGGGCCAGAACTCAGAACCCACTGAACATGGTCCCCACTATAGCCAGCCTGTCCCACAGTGAGTTAAATAAACATGGGCTGTTGTTGATGAAGATGGGAACAACAAAGATGATAGTGAAGACCGTTGTCAGGTTGACTTCCTCAGCATCTCACCATGGCTTCCTTTCTCTCTCTCACATCTTTATTTTATTGAGACAGAGACTCACTTTGTTGTCCTGAGTAGAGGAGAGTGCTGTGGCATCAGCCTAGCTCACAGCAACCTCAAACTCCTAGGCTCAAGCGATCCTCCTGACTCAGCCTCCTGAGTAGCTGGGACTACAGGTGCGTGCCATGATGCCAGCTGATTTTTCCATTTTTAGTAGAGATGGGGTCTCACTCTTGCTCAGGCTGGTCTCAAACTCTTGAGCTCAAGCGATCCTCCCACCTCGGCCTCCCAGAGTGCTAGGATTATAGGCGTGAGCCACCGTGCCCGGCCTCTCTCTCACATCTTCCCCAGTGGGACCATCTTCAGGGTTCTATGAGAGTTTAACTGACACTGTAAGTGGATGGAGGAGCTCATGCTGGGATGGAGGAGGACTGAGTTTGGCAGGTTCACCAGGGAGGAATCAAGTGTAGAGGGATAGGGAATCCGAGTGCAAGTGCCAAGCCCTATAGTCTCATTGAAGATCCTTCCCAAGCCACGTCTATCCCGCCCTTAACATTCCAGGAAGATCCAGTAGATTCCAGATGTGTTTTCCAGAGTTCTGGTTTAAGGGGATTAGCTTGGCTTCCTGAGTTTCAGGCCAGCTAAATAAGGTCTTCTCCCTTTGTATTTTATTTTTGAGACGCAGTCTCACTCTGTTGCCCGGGCTAGAGTGCCATGGCATCAACCTAGCTCACAGCAACCTCAAACTCCTGGGCTTAAGCAATCCTCCTGCCTCAGCCTCCTGAGTAGCTGGGACTACAGGCATGCGCCACCATGCCTGGCTAATTTTTTCTATATCTATTTTTAGTTAGCCAATCAATTACTTTTTATTTATAGTAGAGACGGGGTCTTGCTCTTGCTCAGGTTGGTTTCAAACTCCTGACCTTGAGCCATCCTCCTGCCTCGGCCTCCCAGAGAGCTAGGATTACAGGCTTGAGCCACCGCACCCAGCCTTCTCCCTTTGTATTAATACCAATTGTTGCCCAGATGATAGAAAGACTCAGCAAGATGGTTTTCCCTAATTTTAGATCTCCAATGGGAAGAGACAGGAGATAATTTACTGTCTCCCATCGTCTGCCTAATGTCTCTTGCTAACCAGGAAGTCCTTCCTAAAGTCCTTCCTAAAGTCCTTCCTAAAGACTGCTTATGTGAAGCAGTCTTGCTATGATGGTCAAGAAGGTGGCACAGGCTACTCAGCAACTTTTCTCCTGGTGGGAGAAAGGCTGGTCCTGCCTGAGATGAGTTGGGAGAGGAGGAAGGAGAGAAGCAAGGTCACTTCTAAACACAGGGCTCTGTTTCATCCCTCAAACCCCTATGGACATTAAGGAATTTTAAACACGTCTCTAGGCACTGCCAAGAGTGGCCACAGTCATATGGTCTGTTATTATATTCATATATTTTTATGTGTTCCCCAGAACAACCATGTCAAGTGGATATTCTTGTGAGCTTCTATTATGGACTCAGTTGTGTCCTCCTCAAATCCTTATCTGTTAAAGCTCTAACCCCCAGTGTGTGACTGCCTTTGGAGAAAGGCCTTGAAGGAGGTAATTAAGGTTAAATGAGGTCATGAGGGTGGGGCCTTAACCCTACGGGACTGGTGTCCTTATAAGAAGAGGAAGAAACACCAGGAATCTCTCTCTGCCTTTCTCTCATTTTTTCTTTCTCTCTTTCTTCTCATGCACACAGAGGAAAGGCCATGTGTGGAGGAAGTGAGAAGGCAGTCGCCTGTAAGCCAGGAAGAGAGGCCTCACCGGAAACCCGCTGTGCTGGCACCCTGAGCTTGGACTTCAGCCTCCATAGCTGTGAGAAGGTAACTTCTGTTGTTTATGCCACCTGGTCTGCGGTGTTCTGTTGGTGCAGCCCCAGCTGACTGGACAGCTTCCTCTTACAGGTGAGGACATTAAGGATCAGAGAAGTGAAAGGGCTTGTCCAAAGTCACCCAAGTAGTAGGTGACAGTCAAGGCTTGAGATTAGGGCTGGATCCCAGTGGCCGTACCAGAGCTGCTGGCTCCATCCTGGGAACGGAACTCGGAGTCTGCACCCTGCATCTGGCAGTCTCCCGCTGGCCCTCCCACAGCGGGCTCCGCTCACTCCTGCTCCCCCTCACCCCTCACCCCTTCTCCCTAGCCCTGCGCTGGGACCTCCAACCCACTCCGTACTTCCGGTTGCGCCTGCCTGACGCGCGGGTTCCGCGATGTAGTGCTGCCATCTGCTGGCCGGATTTTCTTTCCTCCTTGTGTCTCTTCAGTGTCCTGTCCACCTTCCCTCCAGATTCCAATCTCTTTCCCTCTCTCTCGAAAGCAGGTGGCAAATACAACAGGTCTTTGGCCAAAAAAAGGAAAAAAAAAAAGAAAAGAAAAGAAAAGAAAAAATAAATAAAACAGGTACAGAGATTACCTCATTGGGTTTGAGAAGAAAATGGTTTACAAACAGAAAAGCTTTTTGCTTCCCAAGGGGTGCATTCCACGCAGAGTGTCCAGCCAGATGCTCCGAGTGTAGGCCAGAGAGCTGGGGAGGTCCGAGGCAGTGGGCACGGTGCCCCTTTGCTCTGACCACAAGCAGGAGCACTGAAGACCTCTGTCTGCGTCCTGTGGAGGCAGGCAGGAGCTTCTGGAAAGCTGCTAGTAAGAGGCTATCGGAATAAAATACTGTCTTTTGTGTCCCTTTATTCCAAGGAATGAGGGTGGTTTTGTTGGTTGCTTTCTGTCAGGCACCCTCCTATGTGGTAAATAATCCTACCTCATTTGACGGCTGAGGAAACTGAGGCAGAGAGAGGATTATCAGTCCACAGGTTAGTGTGGATGAATGATAATACTTTTGGGGTGAGGCTGTTGAGCCTGGATTGTCCCTCAAGGGCATCTGAAAGCTCTGACTCATCGCATGTCATACAGTGTGAAACTTTAAATTCAGTGCTGAGGAGGGCTCCCGCTTTCTTCTCCCACACGAACCCTAGCTTCAGCATCTCTCTGTAAGGTCACCCAGAGGCTAGTTCATCTGGCTGACAGGCACACATAGCAGGCACAGCCACAGCCACAGCCAGCGGCTGGTTTCTGCTCTCCTTTGTCCCCAAGGCTCAAGGCAAGGGAAGCAGATTGGAGAATGGGAGCCAGGAGAAGGGTCCAGAGAGGAGGAATGGCCAGGGGGACAGAGTGTAACAGGAGAAGGGGAAGTCACACAGAAGGAAAAAGTATACCCAGGTAAAATACAAAGATCAGAGGACTTCGAGCTTACGGTTACCAAGCTGTGCGTCTTCAGGGAAATTCGTCATCTGTAGAGTGGGCACAATACAATTGCACCTACCTCATAGGACTATTTTGAAAATTAAGTGAGATAATATGGGTGAAACCACCCACCCCAGCGTTCAACCCACAGTCAGCCCCCAGTAAGTGTTTGTTGAATCTGAAACCATGAGAAGTAGAGGGCTGATTTATTGTCCCCTCATCTCCTGTGACAACTAGCCTAGATTAACATTAATTTTTCTGGTAACTGCTCATTATTAAGCACCACAACACCTACTGAGCCAGGGCTCTGTCCCAGCCCTAGCCATTCCCATAAGCGGGGGAAGTGGTCTCGCTCCTTCCAATTCTGCTCCTCCCAGGGGCAGGCTTTGCCTCATTCCTCTAATTGCATCAGCACAGAAGCTATGTGGTGTATGCCAGAATGCAGCAGGTACTAATTAGGAGTCACATGCATTCAACTGGAAGGTGGTAATTTTGGTAATTTTGTTTCCTGGAAGGACAACACATTTGCATGCATTTGCAACATGAATAAAGAGCCTTGAATTTCCAGGAATCTGGATGATGGTCCATGCATGGTCACTGCCTGTGTTATCTTGGGTAAGTCTCTTTCTTCCTTCAGTCTTATAATTTTCATCTATGAACTGAGGGTATCTCTAAGTAGGATGACCAACCATTCTTGTGTACCTGAGACTGAAGGAGTTCCCAGGGTGTAAGACTAAAACCAGGGAAGTCCTGGGCAAACCGGCACAAGTTGTCTTCCTGTCTCTGAGCCTCTTTTTCTCTTATACTTTATGTTTCAGTCAAGGGCCCACCCAATTTTACCTCTTGGAAATGCTTACAGATGCAAGAAATAGAATACTCAACTAAGCTCTTTGCATACATTTTTATCCTTGGAAGGGAAATTGGCCTTATCTTTGACTTACAGACAAGGAAATCAGAGATGATCAGCCCAGGGTTACACAATGACAGAGCTGAGATTCCACCCAGGTTAGTCCGACTGCAGTGGCCTTACCGTTCTTGTTTTAATAGTCTGACTTCTGAGTGGTTTTCCTAGACTTTGTGTAATAGCCACACACTGTAGGCACTCAATATATGCATGGGCTTGCTAGTTTCCTCTACCTGATCCTCTGCATTTCCTGGTTGCTGAAGAACTCAACCTTTTGTATGAAAAGACTGTATCCCCAACACTTTTCATAATAGTACCTGGCACCTAGTAATACACAATTGTGGAATGACTGTTACACATAGAAGTTTCTCATTTCCCAGACTTTCTAGACATTTGGACTGTTAAAGAAAATGGGTCTAGACAGACATATGGTTCTGTCATTCTTGGAGATTTTTTGACTTAATTCTCTATTTTTATAAGTGAGAGACTGAGACTAGGAGGGGTGGCATGATATGTCCAAAGCTCATCCAGCTAACTTAGCACCTCTTCTTTACCCCATAAAGCAGGTATAGCCAGGTCAAACACTCCTTTTTTGAACGGAGACAGGGAGCTGATCTAAATGTTTTCAGGTCAGGCTGCAACGCCTCCTGGTGGATCCTGGTTTACTGTCAGGGGACATTGTCTCACTGTGAGGTAGGATTTAGGTAAACTGTGAAGAAATCTAGCCTTCCTTTTTGGAATAAAACATCAGATTTAATCCCACTTTTGCCAGTAACTAGCTTGATGATCTTGTGCAAGTTGTTTAACCTATCTATGTCTCAGCTGCCTCTGCTACAAAGCGAACATAGTAAAAGTGTTTAGTTTGCATAATAGTTGCGAGGGGTAAATTGCGGGGCTCCATGTAAAGTGTTTTAGCACAAACACATATCCTAGAGTGAGCGCTGAATAAGCTGTAGTTGTGATTGTTACTATCATTATTAGATTGTGGTGAGCTGAAGTGGAATATTTGACTTTGTGACTTCCCCACATTTTTCTTATCCTTGCTCTGGAAGGGGCTCTACGGCTGCAGAAGGTCACTGGTGTCTGAGGTTTGCTTTTGCACTGCTCCCCTGTCTCTTCCGACACATCCTTCTGCCTGTTTCTGTCCACTCAACCTTCGCAGAACCTTGCACTTGGCTCAGATGAGCAGCTTGTTGAGGTCAAGGGGCTGGCCCGCCGGAATGCCCTGACATTCTACTCTCGAAACCGGTACCTCTTCATTACTCCTGGCAGAGGCTGGCCTGTCAGTCACTGATAATTAACGGAGCCTGGAGATGAGCTGCTAGAGAAAGGGCACCTGCCACTGCCTCCCACACGGTGCCTTTCTGGTGTGCTGGAGCCAGTTCAAGCCCATGGTTAAATATCCAGGAATCTGGCAAGTCAGTTGTTAAACTGTTAATATCCCGGGATTTTGTGAGCCAGTTGTTAAGCCGTTGGTAGCCTGAAATCAATTGTGGTGGCAGTATTTACACCACAGAAATCAGCAAACACTACAAATCAGGATGCTGTTTCACCCTGCAGCTGCTAGTTCACCAGCACAACACTGAACAAACAAATCCTTTTCCTCCTAAAACTCACCAGCCAAGGGGAAGACTGCGGGATTCTGGGCTTGATATGTGGTTAACCCTCACGTTTTAAGAAAATTGATTAGTTATAAGAGTAATACAAGCTTGTTACAAAACATTCAAATAATAAAGGACAATAAAAAGTAAAGATCTCAGTCTCTGCCCATTTATCCCTTCCAGTTGCAGAGATATCCACTCTGTTTTATTTTATTACTTTTTTTTTTTTGGTTCTCTCTAGAACTCTTCAGTAGGTATAGAAAATAGCTATTTTATATATACTCTGGTTTGTTAAATGGGCTGAACAAGAAACTGCTTCATTTCTCTTTCCTCCACTCCTGCTATCCATCATGTTATATAGAATCTCTCTGGCTCACCCCTGAAGACTGGCTGGAGCGGACACAAAAGCTGTCTGGTCACTTCCAAGCATTGAAAAAATGGTGCACTCCAGTTCAATTTAAAACTTAAATCTCACATCCAGTTCCAAGCTCCTCTCATCCCCCAACCTTGGGCCTGAGCTGTTGGCTCAGAAACTTGCAGCGGGAAAGGGATGGGGTCGCTCATTCTTCTTCTATCTCCTCCCCCTGTGGGGCAAAGGAAGATGAATAAATTCTTTTTATTTAGGGGCTGTTCTTTGTGGTTCCTTCTTAGCTCAGTGGTTGTCCTGCATGCCCTCTAGTATGTCAGCAAGTTCTTAGAAGGTCTGTCACAGGGGGTCACCTTACTGTTGTTTCCTGCTGGTTGACCTCTTGTGACCCTCCCTCAAGTCCTGTCCCTATAGGCACAATCTATAGCCACCACTTATTGGTGGTGTCCCTTCACCCCAGTAGGAAGCCTTCTTGGGTGGGATCTCATCGAAATGGCTCTAGTGTGGCTACTTTCCACAGCATTAACTTGGCCCTCAGGAAATGCATGTGTCCTTGCTCCACCAAATGGTCAGAGTGCAGTTTGCCCAAATGCTGACCCCCGTCTTCCTGCCTTCCATCATGTCCAGCTGCAGCCATGGTAAGTAGGTAGCTGTCATCGGCCCGTAATTCTTCCTGTCTGTGCAGAGGTACGTCCAGGTGAGCTGTGATTGCTGCAGTTCAGCAAGTGTGCAGTCTCTGTTCCTGTAGGCACTTCCAGTCTTTGTGAATTATTCTTTTGCAATTTTTCTCTGCTGACTTGTGTTAGGAGGAAGCCCCCTACTTCTCCTCCTTCCTAGTGGTGGGAAAGAAAAGCATCACAGGACCCTGCTTGTATGAGCAGCTTAAACTTCCCTGTGAATTTGTAGTCTCCCTTATAGGGTAGGATTGGAACTGGGTGAGCTTTTGTCATCTTTTCCTAAATCCCACAAGTTGTACTTGGCACTTCCTGTTAGAATGTAGGGATATTTACTACTTGCTGTTTTCAGTTTTGGGGCTTGAGCTGAAATTTAAAGATAGTCCATATATAATTTTATTAATCAAATGGGATTATTCTCACATATTATATTACCATTTGCTTTTATTGCTAAGCAAAATATTATATCTTGGGTATATTTCTTTGTCATTACAGAGCTTTACCACTGCCTCTTTTTAAAAAAATGTATCTTATTTGTTCTCACACATTTCTTAGTTTTGCTGTCTTGTGTACATGACCATTTCATAAACAAGGGCTTTTAGAACTGCTTAGAACAGCAAGCAGTGCTTCTTTCTCTTTATGGTTTTGCATTTCCTTATTGTTATTGGGTGTCTTAAAAAAGGAAAACTTGGAAAACTCAAGTGTGCCTGTGTTCCTTAGCAGCAGGGTAAATTTCTTTACTCTGAGCAGCACTAACCTTTAGGAATAGTTTAGTATTTCTACTGAATATATCACTGTGTATACGTGTGATGATTATATTTAATCAGTCCCCTATTGATGGACATTTAACTGTTCCCACTTCTTCCCAATTATAGACATCATACTGATCATCCGTCTATCTATCTAACTATTTATCTATTTATTTATTTATTTTGAGACAGAGTCTCACTCTGTTGCCCGGGCTAGAGTGCCGTGGCATCAGCCTAGCTCACAGCAACCTCAAATTCCTGGGCCCAAGCGATCCTTCTGCCTCAGCCTCCCGAGTAGCTGGGACTACAGGAATGGGCCACCATGCCCGGCTAATTTTTTCTCAATATGTTTTTAGTTGTCTAGTTAATTTCTTTCTATTTTTAGTAGAGACAGGATCTTGCTCTTGTTCAGGCTGGTCTCGAACTCCCGAAGTCAAACAATCCATCCACCTTGGCCTCCCAGAGTGCTAGGATTACAGGCGTGAGCCACCGTGCCCAGCTATCCATCTATCTTATATTCTTTTTTTTTTTTTTTAAAGTGAATATACAGGCCGAGTGCGGTGGCTCATGCCTGTAATCCTAGCTCTCTGGGAGGCCGAGGTGGGCGGATCGTTTGAGCTCAGGAGTTCGAGACCAGCCTGAGCAAGAGCGAGACCCCATCTCTACTATAAATAGAAAGAAATTAATTGGCCAACTAATATATATAGAAAAAATTAGCTGGGCATGGTGGCGCATGCCTGTAGTCCCAGCTACTTGGGAGGCTGAGGCAGGAGGATTGCTTGAGCCCAGGAGTTTGAGGTTGCTGTG
>VSMD01059645.1:0-34745 GCA_008750895.1 Mirza zaza
TTATTGCCCAGGCTAGAGTGAGTGCCGTGGCGTCAGCCTAGCTCACAGCAACCTCAAACTCCTGGGCTCAAGCAATCCTGCTGCCTCAGCCTCCCAAGTAGCTGGGACTACAGGCATGTGCCACCATGCCCGGCTAATTTTTTCTATATATATTAGTTGGCCAATTAATTTCTTTCTATTTATAGTAGAGATGGGGTCTCGCTCTTGCTCAGGCTGGTCTCGAACTCCTGAGCTCAAATGATCCGCCCACCTCGGCCTCCCAGAGAGCTAGGATTACAGGCTTGAGCCACCGCGCCCGGCCACCAACAACTTATTGACAAAGACCAAATATTCTAAAAGTAAGATCAGAGTTGAGAGTTCCCTCCCATCACCTTTTTTTTTTTTTTTTTTTTTTTTTGTGACAGAGTCTCACTCTGTTGCCCAGGCTAGAGTGCCCTGACGTCAGCCTACCTCACAGCAACCTCAACCTACTGGGCTCAAGCAATCCTTCTGCCTCAGCCTCCCAAGTAGCTGGGACTACAGGCATGTGCCACCATGCCCAGCTAATTTTTTCTATATATTTTTAGTTGGCCAATTAATTTCTTTCTATTTTTAGTAGAGACGAGGTCTCCCTCTTGCTCGGGCTGGTCTTAAACTCCTGACTTTGAGTGATCCTCCCAGAGTGCGAGGATTACAGGTGTGAGCCACTGTGCCTGGCCTGTTGTTTTTTTGTGGTTTTTTTTGCACTTTTTCCCTCCCCTCCCTCAGCCTGAGACAAGTGAGGAGGACACTAAAAGAATTGCTGGCAGATCTGTAAATTTGGAAAGGGCCTGCGAGAAGAGAGCCATCTCCCAGCTAAAGTTATAATGATGCTCTGAAATCGCTGATGTTTCCTTTGTGCCTGTTTGAGCAGAAGGAAAAGGAATGGAAGGGAGGCGACCACAAGGAGGAGAGACGGAATAGTCAAGTAGCAGCCAGCTACTTCACTGAGGTGACAGAACAGCTGCATAGGAGATGGCACCATTTTAGGCTTAGCTGGTAAAACACAAATGGGTCAATGGACATACAGCTGTGTGTGTCGTTTGTGTTCTTGTTTTGTATGTGTTATTGGTCAGATTTCTGTTGCTCATGGCAAGAATCTGAGAGTCTCTTCTTGGCCAAGCGGACCCTGAGGAAGACACACAGCCTTGATCCAACTTGGGGGTGCCCTACCCAACAGGGCTGCCTGTGGGCAAGAGGCCCCAAGATCAAGGGGCAGCAGGACTGTGTGAGGGAAAGGAGAGGAAGCAGGTAGATTTTAAAAGAGGTCAGGCTAGCCTCTCTCTAGTCAGAGAACTAAACAGTGGGGAGGTGCTCTGTAAATGTTCCCAGAGAGCCCACGTATGCTCCCCTGGATGCCTGTCTCACAGAGAGCATCTGCAGCCCAGAGAGGACAACATCACAAGGTTAGTAACAAGATGTTTGCCCCTTTTCATTGCCCTCTCCCTGGCCACAATACACAGGGGAGAAAAGGACCCAGGAGCACGTGTGTGCATGTGGGTCACACTTCGGGCTACTCTCACTTTGATATCCACTGCTACCCCCATGCCCACCTCCCATTCCATCATTCCTTTCCCTCCATCCTTCACAGAGAAATTGCAGCTCCTCTCTGCTTCAAGCGTGAACAAAAGAACATTGGTTCCATCAGCACAGCAAAGCAAGCTGGAATCTTTCAGAGGAACTTGATTAAAGACAAAAGGACACAAAAAAAGAAAACACAAAGTTCACAAGTCCAGTGAAGCTAACAAAGTACAAGTTTTCCAACCCTACAAGAGCTACACAACACCAGGCTCCCGACTGCAGTGTTCGTGTATTCTCTGAGACTCCTGTCCAGTGAGACCATTTCAGATCATCCACAATTGTCCCTCCACACCCCCCTTTGTCTTCTTAGAGGGAAGTTTAAGGGACATCCTGGCTGGACAATAGGTGATACATACGTGGGCAAAGAAATAGTACACTGTCTTAGCTTTTGAGTCAGACAGAGCCAAAAGACTTTATGAAAGTTACTTAACCTCTCTGAGCCTTAATTTTTCTCTTCTATGTTAACACCAACTACATAGAGTTATGAAGTACTCACATAAGTACCTGCTTATGGTAAGTACTCAAAAATGTTTCCTGTCTGCAGTAGACTGAATGTTTGTATCCCCTCACATTTTTTTTCACTCGATTCTGTTTTGTAGATCAGTCCCCGCAAATTCATATATTGAAATCCTAATCACCACCCCCATGTGATGCTTTTAGGAGGTAGGGACTTTGGGGGAGATAATAGGTCACAAAGGTGGAGTGCCTTCATGAATGAGATTAGTGACCTTTTAAAAGGGACCCTAGAGAGCTCTCTCATCCTATTCCTGCCATGTGAGAGTACAGTGAGAAGTTGACAGTCCACAACCAGGAAGAGAGCCCTCACTGGAATTGACCATGCTCGCACCCGGATCCCAGATTCCAGCCTCCAAAACTATAAGAAATAAATTTCTGTCATTCTTAAGCCATCCAGTCTATGATACTTTGCTGCAGCAGCCCTAACTGACTAAGATGCTATCATCATCATTGTCATTATTATTATTGTTATTGACTGGAGTGCAGGAAGAAACTACCTGGCTGTATCTTCCCTCTTCTCCCTATATTTATGTATACATCTCCCCATTCTTTCTCATATTCCTCCCATCCTTATGACTAGGTAAAAGTTATATTTCCTTACACCTGAATGTATCTAACTAATTGCCCTGTTGATCTGAATAAACCATATCATAGATTTGTTGGACTAAACCATATCAAACTCATCAATCCACTTATAGGTAAAGGTTGGCTTCTTTACCTAAAGTCCTAGCCTGGCATCTGGACCTTAGTACAATGACCAAAGGTTACATCCTAGGACTAGAAGGACATTTCTGTCTGTTTCATCTCTGAAAGATATCTCTATTTCCAAAACCCAGGTGATGAACCTCCACAAGGGCAGCCACTCATCACACTTTCCCCAACTCATATGCTGGAGCCAGATAAACTAAAGCATGCTCATCCCAATTCAGGCCTCAGACAAATCCAGGCTCAACCTTGGCTCAGTACCAAACTACAGTAAGTGATTAATCTTTCTAAGTTTCAGTCCCCTCTTTGTGAAAGGGTGATTACAGTATCTCCCCAACAGAGTGTTTGTGTAGGTTAAATAAGAAAATGAACATCAAGCACTTGATGCAGAGGCTGGGCCAAAGTACCAGAGGCACAATAAATGGTGACCAACATCATTACTACCTTCTTTTAATATCATAATTACTTTAGGAAACAATTAAGTGGACAATTTGTATCAAAGGGAAAAGGACTGTCTTTTACATAGTCTCTATGTAAAAGAGATTATGTAATCCACATAGAACCCACTCAATAAACTAGTGATTCTCAGCCTTGAGGTACATGAGTCACATGTTTACCTTTGAATCTTGATAAATGTCCTACTTACCTAAAATAGAAATATAACTAGCACATTTATAGACCTGGGTTTCTTAATTAGTTTCCTAATTATGGTCTATCTTGATTGCCAGCTCCATATCATATGATTAAACAGAGTTCCTCTACATTTATTGTTCTTGAAAGTCTCACAGTTAAAGATAAAGAATTTGATTTTAACACTAATGTGTTTACATTTTATACTCATATTTACTAGCTAGGGCCACATGCCCCGGTCTGCTCTTCCTTTCTATCCAAAGTTCCTCCTGCAAAGTACAGTCATTTCTGCCCCATAGTAGAACCTCCTAAGATGTTTGTTAAATAAATCCACAAACTAGGATGGCTAAATGCCCCTCAGATTACAATCTTGGATGAACAATGAGTAGTCCATACGTAGGAGACATGACATACTTTCTTTGAAATATACCAGTAGGAGGCAGTGCCGTGAGTTTCTGAATCAGGCATAGCAGGATTGGAGATTTGGCTCTATGTGACCCTGGGAAGGTCAGTTAAGCCTTTGCAAAGATGATAATACTAGCGCCTACTCTCTGAGTGGCTGGGAGGATTAAATGAGTCAACAAACGAAAAGCACAGGCCGGGTGCAGTGGCTCACGCCTGTAACCCTAGCTTTCTGGGAGGCTGAGGTGGGCAGGTCGCTCGAAGTCAGGAGCTCAAAACCAGCCTGAGCAAGAGCGAGACCCTGTCTCTACTAAAAATAGAAAGAAATTAGCTGGACAACTAAAAATATAGAAAAAAATTAGCCAGGCATAGTGGCGCATGCCTGTAGTCCCAGCTACTCGGGAGGCTGAGGCAGCAGGATTGCTTGAGCCCAGGAGTTTGAGGTTGCTGTGAGTAGGCTGACGCCACAGCACTCTAGGCCATACAACAGAGTAAGACTCTGTCTCAAAAAAAAAAAAAAAAAAAAAGAAAGGAAGAGAGAAAAGCACACAGCTTTTAAGAGACAGTCTCCTTCATGCTGACCTCACATCCTTTCTTGGGATTGCTCTGTCCTCTCTTTCTTAATTTCATTCACCTTCTAGTTTCTGACCAGGGATCTTCCCTGGCAAGATTACATATGGAGAATCATGTTTATTTCTGAGCATTCAAACGGGGCTTTGACCAGGACTGTAAAGGCCACAAAACTATCATGTGAAAAATGGACTTTTAGACAATAGGTACAAATTAAGGAAATACAAATGACGTATGGACTTTAGCTAATAATATTGGTTCAATAGCTGTGACGAATGTTCCATAAAAATGTAAATAATAGGGGAAACTAGGAGTGGGGTATATGGGAACTCTGTAATATTCTTGTAGCTTTTCTATCAATCTAATACTATTTTGAAATAAAAAGTCTATTAACTGTTAAAAATATCTATCAATATCAAAACCATAAAAACTCAAATTTACATGTATATTTATAATTTGTTTCTATGTTTACAAAATAAGAAATTATCATAATAAAAGTGGAAAGAAATTTTTTATATGGATCTTTAGCCAGAAATAAGGAACACCTTGGGAGATGATAATATTGATTACTTTCTTAAAATATTTACAAGTCTCTTTTGTGTGGAAGATAAGATATATGCTATATAGTTCCCAAGGGAGAAATAATGAGCAGAAATTACAGATGACCCACTTTTACCTCAGGAAGCAATGATTAAAACTGTATATACACACACATAATGGACACATTGTAAAGTTGTTCATGGAGAAGGCAGATGACCACCCATTGGGGGATGTTGCCATGAGAGGATAAGAAGTTTCACTTGATAAAATTGCATGTATTTTATGACCATCTGCATATCCTAATGTCCATCTGGTCTACCTTGACCTTTTCTACCTTCATCCTTTTGGTACATTAAGTTTTAGATTTGGAAGGGACTTCACAGACCATCTAGTTCTTATCTAAGGTATGGATTTTCTGACAGTCTTCTTGGCTTCTTGTATTATTTGCAAAAAACATCACTAGGAATTCCACCGTTGAGCTCAAATCACCATCCTTTGTTCTTTCTTACTCTGGCTCAAGATCCTCATCTCAGGTTTTCCCTGCTTTAACAACCTATTTGGACCCACTTCTCCAGCTCTGATATCAGAATGCTACAGGGCCGGGCGAAGTGGCTCAAGCCTGTAATCCTAGCTCTCTGGGAGGCCAAGGTGGGCGGATCATTTGAGCTCAGGAGTTCGAGACCAGCCTGAGCAAGAGCGAGACCCCATGTCTACTATAAATAGAAAGAAATTAATTGGCCAACTAATATATATAGAAAAAATTAGCCGGGCATGGTGGCACATGCCTGTAGTCCCAGCTACTTGGGAGGCTGAGGCAGCAGGATTGCTTGAGCCCAGGAGTTTGAGGTTGCTGTGAGCTAGGCTGACGCCACGGCACTCACTCTAGCCTGGGCAATAAAGTGAGACTCTGTCTCAAAAAAAAAAAGAATGCTACAGATTTGTTCTTGCTCTCCTGCTGTACAACTGAAGCTATGGCTGGTCCAGCTGCCCTGTACAGTCTCATGAATTTGGAAGGCAACAAGGAACAAAAAACCATCTGATGGATCATTGCCCAGACCCTGAGGCTGACATCCAGTCTCAGTAATTATTTTCATGCAACACATTCCTCAGGTAAGGGTCTTATGTACATTGCGCAAATGGGTCCTAGAAGTGAAACAGAAATGCAACTTGAAAAATGCACCACGACTCACAAAACATGTAAAGTGCACCAAGCCATAACAATCTAAGATGTTCTCTGTTCCCCAAGCACTTCCTAGGCTTTCATTAGCTTTCCTCTCGCTATATTTTCATTCTTTTATTTATATTTGCCCACTCCTTCCACTTTTCCTTAACAGCAAAATCACTTTTGCTTTTCTTTGTATGTCCAGTGTTTACCCTTGACCTGGGCAAAAAATAGGTACTGAATAAATAAGTATTATTTAAATCCAGATTATTTTTTACAACAAAATTACAAACAAAACTTTAAGGAATGCATGTGTTAATTATTCAGTCTCAGCCATCATATCTGTATGGGGGAGCCTCGTGTAAAACAAATCTCCGTAACACCCCTTCCTCTGTGGTGAGAAGAGTCTATATAACTGTGTGCTGGGTGGCCAGGGTCACAAATGGTGACATAGGATTATAGGGATCCAGGTGATGGGCATGGCAAATACTGTTTGCAAACAGGAAAATCAAGCCCATTAAGCATTTTCAGTTAAGAATTCTTTTAACTACTAAAAAAATACAGGAATTTTTTAGTTTCATATATATATATATATATATATATGCTACAGATAAAGCTAAACTCCTCTTAAAACATCACATCCATCCTGATCCAGCACTACTTTTTCAAAGGTATTTGCTATCAGTTTACCACGCATCCTTCCAGGTTATTTCCATGCATTTATATATGTGTATTTAGGTATGTGGGGAAAATATAGTACTGTTTTGCATGTGCGTTTAATATAAATTTAATCATCAGTAAGTATCTTTAGATATTCATATTAACAAATAAAAAGTTTTGCATGTGAAATACGAATGGTAAAGACTGCATAAAAGATGTTCATTTACTTGGATCTGTTACTTAACCTGTGTTAAGAAATGAGCATACTCAGAACATGTGTGTATTTTGCATATAACATATTAATACTGCTAAATATACATCTATATTACATTAACCTTGTATTCCTCAAAGATAATAAACAATTCCCATTATAGCTCAGAGGAGATTTGTGAAGATTAATGAGATAATTCATAAAACTATTTCAGCTCTTCAGAATCCAAAAGCTAAAAATAAAGCAATATGCTTTCAGTGATCAAAAACACCTAAATGAACAAGCAATATATTGTCTTTAGTGGAAAAATAATTATTACCTTATATTCAAAAGGCTTGTATATAGTCATAAAGTTCTTATTTAACACTAGAGAAATCATAACTGTACATACCATTTCTTTCTTAGTTACCTACATAAAAATCTAGTTTGCCTGTGTAAATGGGTCATCATTATATGTAGAATTTCATATTTTATAATAGGAAAATCACATTCATGCTCAATAATTTGTTTTTAGTGCCAACTTGAACTTTTTCCAACCAGACATTGAGAATGGACTTTTGAAATGTATGATGAAAAAGTATCAAGGAATTATGAATTGATGCATTCACAGATGGAAAGTAGTAAGTGTTTGTGGTTGTGAACTATATTTGCTATTAAATTGTATTTTAAAAGCTGCAAAAGGCTTTTTAGAAATGCAATTAATATGCACATTAATAAGCATTCCAGGAAATCACCAGCTCAATATGGAAAAGTAATGTGAATAAAACACATAGTCAATTTCACACTATGTTTATATATCCCTTACCTTATGTGTGAAGGCGTTGTCTATCATAAACATGGCTAGAATAGGCAATGTACATTTATACCCAGCTAAGAGTTAATTCTTTCCCCACTTAATCATCCTAACAGAGGCACATTGTAACCCATCATCCTGGTATTGGGTCATTATCCTGTGCTCTGTTCAGAATCGGTGATGTTTTAATGGCATATCTTAAGAGGATAATTTTTACTAAGGGAGAGACTAGGCTAGAGGAGGCTACAGTGAAGTTAGCTCCCAGGTTTTTTGTCAGAGAATATACTAGTCAGAGTTCTCCAATAAGATATATACACACATACATATATAGAGAGATTTAAGGAATTGGCTCAAGCAATTATGGAGGCTGGCAAGTCTAAAATCTGCAGTTCAAGTGTGAAGGCCATAACCAGCCAGAATTCCCTCTTGCTCGGGGGAGGTCAGTTTTTTGTTCTATTCAGGCCTTTAATGGATTGGATGAGGCCCACCCACATTACAGAGAGTAACCTGTTTTACCCAAAGTCCACCAATTTAGATGTTAATCTCTTCCAAAAACACCTTCATAGAAATATCCAGAATAACATTTGATCATATATCTGGGCAGCATGGCCCAGCCAAATCGACACATAATGGAAAATTTGACACCATGGCAAAAGAGGCTTTGGCAGCTTCCCATAAGGAAACAAGAGCATCTGCTGATGTAGCCAGTCAGTGGCCCATTGGAGAAAATTTTGAAATGCATGAAAACTAATTAGCTCCTGCTTTCAACATGAAGGCTACTGTCCTGACAAGCCCATACGTGTCCTGGATCTTCTCTTTTAAAATCTCTTCTCATCGCAGAAACATAAAAATAGCTCCCACTTATTATCTCAGTTAATCTTTACAGCAAGCTTTCAAAGCATATTTTATTTTATTTTTTAATTTTAGAATGTATTTAAAACAAAACCAAAAAGGAATCTCATAAGAGGCAAAATATTGTAGTAGAAATTTCCCTGGACTGGGAGTGAAGGCAGTGAAAATGATGATGATGACAATGATGGCCAGGCACTGTGACAAGTATTAAGCATATTTTATTCCTTCCATTTATTCAAGAGGAAATTAGGGCTCAGAGAGCAGCTGGCCAGAGGCCACCTAGCTAGTAAATAATAGACACAGACAGACTCAAAGTTCCATGCTCTTGCTCCCTAGAGCAACAACCGTGCTTGCTTCATCTCTCTTTTCACTGCCACAGAGAGTTTTATTGGAAGTATGTAGCAGACTGCTAGTTGCCTACCCAATATCCGTTCTCATCTTAGTCTTTAGTGGGTAACAGATTCACTATTTTATTCGGGCAGCAGTGTGCCCAACTAAAAGAGAATAAGTTCAGGCTGATGAGATGTAAGCAGAAGTTGTTGAATAATCCTATGTGTCCTGCACCCTCAACTGCTTCTTCCTATCTGGAAAATGGACACGAGATGCCTTGAGTATGCACAAAAGTAGCCTGATCTTTGACTGTAGTCACTAACACAAGGAATAGATTGGAAGAAAATAGACCATAAGCCTACTAAGTTTTTCAAAATAAACTTTTTATTTTGAAATAATTTTAGATTTGAAGAAAAGTTGTAAAGATACAGTACAGAGTTCTCATACCTTCAAAACATTATGCTATGTGAAAGAAGCCAGTCACAAAAGGCCACGTACTGTATGATTCTGTTTATATGAAATATCCAGAATAGGCACATTCATGGACAGAAAATAGATTAGTAGTTGTCAGGGCCTGGGGAGGAGGGAGAGTGGAGAATAAGTGCTCAATGGATAAAAGGCTCCCTTTTGGGGTTATAAAAATGTTCTGGAATTGGACAGTGATGATAGTACAGAACACTGTGAGTGCACTAATTCCACCAAATTACTGAATCGTACACTTTATAATGGTGGGTTTTATCTTATGTGAATTTTACTACAATAAAGAAAAGTTCCCATATTCCTTTCAACCAGCTTCCCCTAATAGTAACTTCTTACTTTGCCATGGTACGTTTGTCAAAACCAAGAAATCAACACTGGAACAACACGAATAACTAAAGATTTCTTCACTGTTGTACCTTTCACATTCTATTCTTTTCTGAAACGGTGTTTCGATTGTAATTGTCCTGTTTATTCCCCCAACTACTATATCCAGCTACTGTATTCCCAGCTACTATATTTTCAGCTACTATATTCCCCCAGCTACTATATGTGCTTTGGGGAGAAGATAATTTGTCTTTTAAGTTCTAAAACCACAAAGGGTTTGTACCCAGACATGATGGTGAGGACTGCATCTAAAGATCCTGGAATTTTGCTGAATGCAGTAACCGGAGGAGACCCTGGGAAAGGGGCGAATCTATTCGATGTATGAGGAGAAGGGCGTTTAGAAGTTGGATCATCAAAGGAACAGACTGTGCCAGAGACCACTAGTTATATACCCAATATTCAGGCTTCTCTTCTTCCTGGTTCCAGGACCCTGATTTAATTTGGGGTGGCAATGTGCCCGCCTAAAAGTCTTCATTTCCTATCTTTCCTGGTAGCTAGATGTGGCCATTTGTCAAAGTTCTGCCAATGAGATGTAAGCGGATATTCTTAGGTGGGGCTTCCTACAAAGCTCCTTAAGATAGAGGCAAACAGCTGGCTCATGCCCTTTGCCCCCTCCTCCCTTCCTTCTGCTTTCTGCTGGAATGTAGACATGATGGCTGGAATAAGGAAGGAAGCCATGCACCAAGGATAGCAGGGCTTGGGTCCCTGATGCCTTTGCGAAGTCATTATTCTAGCCCCAAACTGTCATGTTGGGATTTATTTTATTAAAGAAAATACACAGTTAATATGTTTAAGCCACTATACTTGAATCTCTGTTGCCAACAACTGAGCCTAATCCTGACTGATATAAAATTGCTTGGGGTTAACCTCAAATTGAAGGAAATTTTCCAAGCTCACAGAGGAGATTCAGGAATAATACTGTCAATAATACTGTCTTTTTATTCAGAACAAGCTGTGAAGACTACAAGTGAGGTGGTTTAGTGAAGATTTTATATTTGAGTTCCAATTAATTCAGTGATAGTCTCATATAGACAGGTTTGACTCTAATGTCAATTCCCAAACATTTAATATCATTCATTAAGTATTTTATTCCTCAGATGAATAATTGTGATGCTTACAGGAGATAGTAGATTTTTAACAATTTTTCTAGCTGAGAATAGATGCAGAAGATTCCTTTTGCTAATGTTCCTGAGTTCAAAAGCCCAGGTTTTGGCCAGGAGTGGTGGCTCATGCCTATCATCCTAGCACTCTGGAAGGCTGAGGTGGGAGGATTGCTTGAACTCAGGAGTTTGAAACCAGCCTAAGCAAGAGCAAGATCTCCATCTCTACTAAAAATAGAAAAAAAATTAGCCGGGTAACTAAAAATAGAAAAAATCAGCCGGGCGTGGTGGCACGTGCCTGTAATTCCAGCTACTGGGGAGACTGAGACAGGAGGATCCCTTGAGCCCAGGAGTTTGAGGTTGCTGTGAGCTAGGCTGATGCCATTGCTCTAAGCCGGGCAATGGAGTGAGACTCTATCTCAAAAAAAAAAGCCCAGGTTTCAGTCCTTATATTTTTATTTCTTATAATTTGTAATTATATGAGAATGAGTTACATGAACAAAATATTGAAGTCAATTTTGTTTCTTTTAAAATTCTTATCACTACTTTTAGCTCTTAATAGCTATGATTCTCATCTTTTCATATTTTACATTCCACAAACCATTTTATTCACAAAGGCTTTTTAAAAATCTATCTTTTCTGGGAAAGACATTTTTATGTCCACAGACATTTTGCCTTCTGTCTATAGTAGTATCTAAGGGAAAAATTGCATTAGTGTTGGGGTGGGTGAATTTTGTCATGAAAGAAAAGTAATTTTCACAGACCCTTGTTCTATGTAAGTCTAGACAAATTGCATGTATACCTTTGATTGAGAACTGCTTTTGTACAGCATCAAAAACATCAGATTGAGAAATGACCAAGTAGATACTATACACTGGAGGGCAACGTGAGTCAACACAGAGTCAATCTGTTTGTGTTGAGAAACTATATTGATTTAGGGGTAAATATTAGTTAAGGTCCTTTTGGGTGCCAGTAAAAAAAAAAAATGAAATAACAAGTAGCATTTAAAAATAGTTTATTTTTATCACACAACAAAAGTCTAGAAGGCCCTAAGTTGGCTTTTTTGCAATTTCTTGATCTTCATCCTCATTGTCACAAAATGGCCTCCTGGGCTTTTAGCATCATGTTAAAAACAGAAAGGCTAGGGATGGGGTGTTGGGTGGGGTAAGAAGAAGCTTTCCTTTCTTTTCTTCTTTCCCAGAAATTCTCAGTAGATTTCCCCTTACATCAGAGAGCAGAGCCGGAGTCACAGGGGATACTGGGAATGGGAGTACTTGGTATTTTCTGTCTCTGCTGTGGAATATAGATAAGCCTTGCCAGCAAGGAAGGCAGGGCGTAGGGACAGACTGGGAAGGCGGCCAGCAGTGTCTGCACAGGGGCCTTGTAGTCAGGGTCACTGCATGTGCCTTGCACAATTCTTACAGCTAAAGTATGGAGGGTGTGAATGTCACACAGGGTGGGAGGAAGAGGAGAGGGTGGAAAACACGCAGCTGGTATAGAATGGCAGGCAGCTGAATGTTGAATATCAACATTCAGTTGAGTTCCCTCTGAAATCATCAATGGATTTTTTTTCCACTCTCTGAAACCTCACACATATTGAGGGGCTCTTTTTGTTGGGATTTTCCCTCTTAATGGTTTGATTGGAAATTTATTTCCTATTTGTTCGTTCATAATTGTTATTCAGGATCTCTCTTGCACTGCCCTAGGATTAGGATCATTAGATAGTTAGGAATTCACAGTTAGAAATCCAGAAGCCAATGGATACAACATTGTTTACTCTGCTTATTAAAGATAATATAATCTCTCATTTGCATTTATTAATGAAGACAGCTCCCTTGACCTTTACAGAATCCAAAGAACAATGCCATGCCAGATTTTCATTTCATTCAGCAGAATTCCACCTTCCCAGCAGCCTTCCAAGAGCTATTTTCAGTATTTTCCTTAGAACAAAACAATTAATGCATAGCAAAGCAAGAGGGTGTCCTCTGGTCATTGGATATTGTAAAGTGTAGACAAAAATCTTTTGTTTTGTTGTTTTTAATAAAAGCATGATAATGTACATCCTAATCAAATTTAAAAGGTTGGCATTTGAATATTTTTAATTAGATGGACTAGTGCATAGTGCCACATTTAGTCAAATCTAAAGTTCCCATTTCAGGCTTAAATAATAAATGTGGGCATTATTACCTTTTACAATACACCATTGATAGAACACCAACTTTAAAGCCAATTAAAGGTTGGCACTCTTCCTACCATTGGCAAAGTAACACTTGTTAACAGTTCCCCTTGTGACACGTTTCAGCATAATCACTGATTTCTGGAAACCTTATTTAGCACTTACGGATATTTTGAAATCTCTAATGAATTTCTTTTTATAGACATTTTTACGTTTTACTCTAATTTTTTAAAGGTGTTCAGGTAGTTTAATTTTATACACTCAGATGGTGCATGTACCCAGATATTTATATGTGAAAGACAAAATGTCAGAGTATGTAGAACTGTACTCTATAAATAATAAATAGTTTGCTAATAATACTCAGATTTTAATGCTTACATTTTTGAAATCTAATTGTGCCCAAATTCATTCATAAAAATCTCATGTTAGAATCTGAATATGCAGATACTCTCCTGTTTAATAAATTACAAGTTCTTGTAATTTAAAAAACTGATTAGAAAAAAACTAGTTAGAATAAGTAAATTCTTTCACAGTTATTTACTTGAAATAAAAATGTTTTGGAGGCTAGTAAAGTCTTTTTTCATTTCATATGGAAATAATTTGATAAGCTTGGCAAAGACGTGAGAAACATAAAAATGAACTAAGAACATTCAAGTTATTTTAGCCTTGACTTTCTAACACCAAACAGAGAACTAGTTTTCATCAATTAAAGAATGGCTTGATTATATGCCATGCAAAATGCTAATGCAGAAATGAGCAATAGCTAGTTCTCATTTAAGTTTTATAATCTGGCATACTTCAAGTAGATAAACATTAATTCAAGATGACACACTATATCCAGATACTGAATATTAGAAATTATAGAACATTAAAGCAAGATTATAGAAGGCACCCAGATATTCAATATTATATTGAATTATATTCAATATTATAATGTATCCAGATATTGGCAGAGGATTGATTCAGGTAGATGTAAATGATCTTCAAAAAAATCACCAACCTTCAGAAGCTACTTACATCATTTTTGTTTTATGTAACCTAGTCACACATAAATTAGCGCCATGGTACAAGATCAGAAAATCATAAAAGCCACATAATTTAACGTATCTTTTTCTTTAGGTATCTACTGTTGTTACAAGTTTAATTAAGTACATACTGTTTAGTTTGGTTTAATAAACAGAAAAATTCTTCTGAAGACATGTACTAGCTATTTAGGGATAAGCTTTTTTTAAATTTAGAGCAAGACACATTTGAAAAGTTTGCAAATTATGTTGATAATGGTGAAAAATCAGAAATAACCCCCATAAATAAAAATGAAGGTGCTTAAATACATTATTTCTTTAGGCTGGTATAGCTGAGACTGTTGGTTGCCTACCCATATCCATTCACTTTTATTTGTTAATAACAGCCTTATTTCACTCAGGGTGGCCACAAATAGAAAAAGGCTACATTGTCCATCTGTCCTTCAAGTTAAAGGGTAGCCTCATGCCTAAGTTCTGGCTAATGAGATAGAAGCAGAGCTGGGCTTCTGAGAAGGCACCCTTCAGAGAGCTGGTTCAGTCCAGACTCTTCTGTACTTCTCCCTTTTTCGTTTCTGCTGATGTTGAATTTCAGCAGTCAACTTGGATCATGAAGTGACCATAAGGATGGAAGCCCCCATATGAAGGAGCAAAATGATAAAAGGAGTCCAAATCCATGAAGACTTGAAGCATGCTAGCTTCCTGGGCAGTCACACAAAGACCCATGCTCAGAAAGGTCCTATGTGTGGTTTCTCTATTGTCACTATCTTAAAATTCTTAACAATGGTAGCTTTGAAGTTACGTTATGTAAGTGTCGCCTGCTAGAACAATGAAACGTATATGTGAGGAAGAATGCAATCAGCAGGTTTGCTGTCCCTTGTTGCCCCATTTGCATATGGCCCCATGTGCTTTGCATTCCAGAGGACCCACAATGAGCTCAGTGAAACTCAAAAGCGTGTACAAGGAAAAGTGTTACATCTGTGACTAATTAACTGGGGCGCTGACAGCCCCAAGAGGCCATACTGTCCATTTGAACAACTTACTACGCCGAAAGAAGGCAACAGCATTTCTAGAAACAATCAAGGAATCCTGTTGTATCGTTTCTTACTTATGTTACTTCCCTGTAGTAGTCAACAAGTTACCCTGAACATGATGACACAGAAGAAAAAGGAAAGATAGATAACCCATAGTTCCTCTTAATTTTAATCCTTCCTTACTCATCATTAAGCCAAAGGCAGAGAGTGTTGGTAGAAGATGCTTATATCAAGAAGTGAAATAAAGACAGCTAATTTCATTTTGTGCAATGTTTTCACTGCTCTGGTTAAGAATAAAGTACAAATGCACACACTATAAGATTTGAATTATGTCATTTCAGTGATTTCATGTATCCATTAAATGTTCTAATATTGCCATTTAAAACTAGCATTGTTCAATATAAAGATGAAGGGCTAAATTCATGCTAATTATTTAAATTGTTATGTTTTTGTTGCTTAGAACATTAAATAGAAGATTAAAAAAACATCATAAATCAAGAGAAAGATCGGGGAAGAAAAAAAGGATCTTTATATCTTTATATTTTAGTACTTTTTGTTTGTTTGTTTTTTGAGATAGAGTCTTGCTCTGTCTTGCCCAGGCTGGAGAACAGTGGCATCATCACAGCTTACTGCAGCCTTGAACTCCTGGGCTCAAGCAATCCTCTCACCTCAGTTCCTGAAGTAGCTGGGACTATACGCGTGCACTACCATGCCCTGGTAGAGATAGAATTTTGCTGTTGCCCAGGCTGGTCTCAAACTCCTGGCCTCAAGCAACCCTCCCACCTCAGCCTCGCAAAGGGTTACAGGCATGAGCCATCATACCCAAACTTCTAATGAAAATTTTTCCTACTTTTTGAACAAAGGGCCCCTCATTTTCATTTTGCACTGGGCTCTACAATTATATAGCTGGCTTTGACTTCAAGTAGCCAACACACCATCCCTGAACTGCCTACTTTTGTGTTTAAATTATTATTTTGTTTTAGCCAAATCTAATCCTGACACTTAAGTGTATAGTATAAACACTTAAGTGCTGCTAAGGAAGGATATTTGATTATTTGGAAAACTTTTATTAGTTTTAAAAAATAGTGGGTTCTTAATCTTTCAAAGGATTAGAGTTTTTTAAAAAGTGGGTTATGAACAGTATTTTTTGTTGTTTATTTAAAACAAAATACACAAACACATAGCACACATAGATTTTTAAAAAAGACCAGAAATAATTACATCAACATGTTCATAATGTTTGTCTCTGAGTGTTGGAATTATTGGTGTTATTCATTTTCTTTTTGTGTGTGTGATCTGTTTTCATCCTAAAATAAATATTCATTACTTATTTAATTAGATAAAATTTAGAAAATTTACAAGCAAATCCTGAACCAGTATGAAATTTACTATTGAATCTGGAAACTATGTAAAACTTAGCCCCATGTTATTTTTTTTATGGTTTCCTTGATTTGGAATTTTCAAATTATAAAAATGATACAGGCTATTTGTAACAACTGAAATAATATAGTTATGTTTAAAAAAAACCCCACAATTTTGCCTGGTATAGTGGTGTGCACCTACTCCAGAGGTCAATATGGGAGGCTCGACGTGATCCCAGGAGTTCAAGTCCAGCCTGGGCAACATAGTGAGACCCTGTCTTTAAATTAAAAAAACAATAATTTTATCTCTCTCTACTATCCCTGCCATCTAAAGTTAACATGTTGAAAGATTAACATGTATCTTTTCACAAATTATATAATATCATCTAGCCTATATAATTTGCTCATCATATACATATACATGTAGATTGGCAGGGAGAGAGAGTTTGTTTTCTGTGAAATAGAATTCTATTATACACATTAATCCACAACTTACTATTGTCACTTAATATAGCATGAGCTTCTCTATAAGACAAAATATAAAACTTTATCATTTTTCCTATTTCTCCATGCATACATGAGACACATATCATTTCATACCCCATTTTATCCATCTCATTTTGAAACTTGGAGGTGTCTTTTGACAAAGATTCTCTGTTTGACCAAACTTTAGTCAGGCTCCAGAAATTTCTCCTAGGCTTGTCTATGCACTTTCTTGTAAAATCCAGTTTTAGCAAGAGCCCTGCTAAGTCACTTTAGCAAGAACCCCTCCACCCCAATGTTTCATATCTGATCACTCTCAATATCTGATCAGGTTCCTCAAATTCCACCAACCTCAGGTGATGTCTGATCACCCTGGCCTGTCTTCTGCAAGAATCCTGTTAGGTTCGTTTAGCCAGAATCTCCCTCACCCCTGATGTTTTCTCTTAGAATTTTCTATCCGTGGACCCGCACCCTGCTCCTTGGCTGTAAATTCCTACTTGCCCGTCCTGTATTCAGAGCTGACCTTAGTCTCTCTTCCTCACTGCAAAATTTCCTATGGTCCCTACAGCTATGACGATGTTCCTGAACAAAGTCCTCCTTACCGTGGTTTCACAAGTATTGTCAGATAATTTTTCTTTAACACTTTTAAGTATACATTTATTTATTTATTTATTTTTATTTTTTATGGTTTTTCTTTTGAGACAGAGTCTCACTCTGTTGCCCTGGCTAGAGTGCCGTGGTGTCAGCCTAGCTCACAGCAACCTCAAAGTCCTGGGCTCAAGCGATCCTTCTGCCTCAGCCTCTCTAGTAACTGGGACTACAGGCACATGTCACCATGCCCAGCTAATTTTTTCTATATATTTTAGATGGCCAATGAATTTCTTTCTATTTTTAGTAGAGATGGGGTCTCGCTCTTGCTCAGGCTGGTTTCCAACTCCTGACCTTGAGCAATCTCCCGCTTCAGCCTCCCAGAGTGCTAGGATTACAGGTGTGAGCCACCGCGCCCGGCCTTAAGTATACATTTATTAAGCACTCTGTCTACTGTGCTGTGGATGCCGGTGGGTGCTTTGTGGGTTTGTGTGGGTGGGATGTTGCTTCCCATTGAACTCACTCCACCATCTTGATCAGAGTACCTCAGAGGGAATGCTTTAAATTTGTGTTTCTAGACAAGATGCATTTCCCACACGTGTGTTTTCTCCTTGCCTCTACTTTCCTATGCCACATTTCATCTTACATCATACAAACATGTCTAGTTAGTCCTCTGGTCCACAATATGCTCTTTGATACATTGACCTCCTGCTCTCTTGAGGGAAACTAGATCTGGTGCCTTGGAGAAGTAAGTCAGCATTTAATTTAATATTTATTAATTTAACCTTAGAAGGCTAGGAAAAAAAGAAGCTTTACATATAGCAGTACCTACTGAGGAACTGTGAAAATGGAGAAAATCCTTATTGGGCTGCAGAAGTTACAAGGTAGGTCACATTGATATTATAAAATTGTGATCATTCCTACATGATACCAAAAACAGATTCCTACATGATACTCAAAACTGATCAACTTGGGCTTTTGTGGAGACAAAGTCTCAGTGAATTCCTCAGTGACCTTAGTGCCCTTATTAATATGAAGCAGTTGACAAGAAGATTCTGTCTATTCTTGAGTGCATGTGTATATGCTTACCCGCACTTAAATCTTCATTTAATCTGAGCTGGTGAAGAGTTAGCCTATAAATGAATGGTTTTCTTATCATTTTGAAATATGTTACATGAGTAATTAAGTTGTTTCTTCTTGACAACAAGTCTGCAATTGCATCATCTATCTATAATGAATCATACCTTAATTTCACTTATTTATGGCTTTATTCTCATTAACAATTACTCATTGTACATTGTGCTCTGCAGTCTCTGCTGATGAGTCTAGAAAATGTTCCTATCACTACAGGGAACAGGTAATTACCCTTTTGGGATGATTTTCTTGAAAAACAAATTGATAAGAGTTTTTACTCCCCAAATGAGTTGACAGAAAAATCTTTACAGGGTGCACATGCAAAGTATAGATGAAACAGCCATAACATTGCATTGTGAAAACAAGAGAAAAAAAAAAAGAAAGAAAAACCCTTCAAAATCTATAGCTAGAGTATCTTTTTCAAAGCTTGATTTTTGTACCAAAAGCTATAGTCAAACCCAAATTGTTACTTTAAGGGCTTTGCCTACAATGAAGATGGAAAATAAAAATTAAATGTAGAAAAACAAAATTAAAATTAACCTTATGCTCCAAATATATATCAAGAAATTATTATTTCTGCCCAAACCAAGGTCATCCCAGGTTAAATATGATGATTAAAGAGGGCCTTGTCCTCATGCCTGGCCTGGCCAGAGGCAAGCTTCTGCAAAAGTCCGTGGCTGGCACACTCAAGTCTCCAAACAGCTCCCTACGCCCTTTGGAGCCATCTCTCCCTCCCCCTCCTTCCAACTCTCAGGGGTCTCCCTGTCTCTGGCTAAATTTTGCTCTCAGTTGGCAGCTAATTAATGGTTAGGAGGGTACTGTTTGTGGAGAAAATTGTGCTGCTAAGTATTTACAATGGCTTTATATGTTTCAACATTTTTCAGTTATTAGAAACAGGGAGGAAAATTATGTTAGAAAAACCAGTTTGGCTCTGGGTCAGTAAACCCATCTGGCAATTTAATATAATCAAACCGTAGTAATTAATTTTGCATTGTAATTGTGTTAAATGACCCTAAGGTATCTAAGCAGCAGAGGTGGAAGAGGGAAAGTAAAAGTAAAAGTTAGTAGAATTTTTACAATTTCCTTTTTCATAGGGTCGAAACAGTCCTGCGATCTACCAGAGTATGGAAAAATTGCAATTTTCTTCTTCTTTGATATTTAGCACAAGGGCAGAAATCACCACCAGGAAAATTGTAATTAGAAAGTTTCACTCTGCTGGATATTCAAATATAGATGTAATAGGCTTAAATATTGGGAAAATAAAGTTTAAGCACCAGCCAGTTTCCACCTATACCATAAATAAACATGCTGAAAGATGGTGGGACTGAAAGCTTTCATATGTCCTCTGGTCAAATTCTATATTCAACAGGGAAAGCCCCATATTTGATTAGACTCAGGAGTAAAAAAATAAGTAAACAAGAAAAATATTAGCTTAGTTAACTCTGAAATTTTTTACTAACATGTTTTCTTTTACATCCTTCTCTTTTAAATGGGACATTTTTCATAGTTAATTATGCACTGTAAGTTATATAGTTATATTTTCTTAATGAAGAATTTAAGTTGTTGAAACTCTTGTCTGATTCTTTGGACCAGGGGTCTTCAAAATTCTTTGCAAATGTAATCCCAAAAGAATTTGGAAAATATAGGATTCCTTGAACATTTTACATGAATACCTAAAAATGTTTTATCTTAAGTTTAAATCATTGCAGAGAATATACGTCCTGGTGTATTGTAATTTGAATATATACTTTAACTTTATTTTTAACAAATCTTTGGAGCTGTAGGTGTAGTTCATTCTGTTTATGGAAAAAGTCCATCACATAAATATGTTACTGGAGAAACCAGTCTTCATTGTCAAACTAATCAGCTAAATAAGACTTACTGCCTATCATTTCAAAATGTAAACAAATGGAGTGAGGTGCATTCCTCTAGTTCCAGCTACTCAGGAGGCGAAGGTGGGAAGATCACTTGAGCTTGGGAGTTCGAGGCCAACCTGGTCAATGTAGTGAGACCCTGTCTCTAAAAAATATATAACATAAAATTTAAACAAATGGCATAATATCCTTCTGGATCTTAATTCTACAGATCTCTTTCTACAGAGAGACAGAGGAGAGGTAGAGAGAAGGCACAGAGATTTGGCAAGAGTTTGTTGCCTGGATAGAATAAGGCTTTAGTACTTTTTACTGAAGCTTTTTTTGCTTTTTTTTTCTTTTTAAGGGAGAGGAATGGGAAGAAATTTCTTTAGAAGGAGTACATTTTAAATCGTCCCCTTATGAATTACCCTCAAGATTTTTATACTCCAGAGCAATGTACCAAGGTAAGGTTCAAGTTGGGAGAGAGATAGGCCTGTCTTCTATGAGACAGAAGAAGGGTGAAGGTGAAAAGGGAGGTATTGGCAGGCTTCAGGAGGAGGACTCTTAGAAAGAAACAAAGATGTAGAAGTTGAGAATCTGGAAATTGATTGTATTAAAACTACTACTATGTGCTTTTGGAAAGTGTTCACGTACCCTAGGAATATGAGTACTCAGTTTGAAGTCTACTCCTCTGAACTCTTTTTGGAAGTGCATGTGCTATAAAGATGCAAGATACAAGATAGCCTTCCAGTGGTGACACATGCAAACAGCAGCAGGCATTCCAGAAACTCTGTAGGGCAAAAGGAACTACTTTATTAATGCTTACCACTCTAGGAACAGTTCACATTTCAAGGCCTAATTCTTTCCTGTATTTTGATCTATGTATTTTGAATTTTTAGAGATGAAAAAGCCTATGAGACACAAAAATATAAAGCTGGAATAGTGGCATAAATACCAAATGATATTATTTTGCATTTTTGGCTCTACCTAAGTATATAAGGCAGCCTCTGATTTAATGTTTCCACTGTAGCTCCTTAGTTATAATGACATGACATTAAATGAAAATTTAAAGTAATACCATGTGTCAGAGGGTTTGAAAGCATGCAAAAATTGTGCTCCCACTTTGAGAACACCGATTTTATAAAAATCCAAACTTCAAAATAGATAAGCTAATATTTCAAAGGAATGCTTCAAAGGGCATCCTTTGGGAATTGCTTTATGTTAAATGTTTTCATTTTACCATTCTTTCCCACAAAGCATATCATTCCCTGTTTTCTCTAGGAATTGTAAAACATACAAAAAGAGAGAACTAGCCATAAGGAAGGGTGAAATCTCTACCAGTAGTGGATGTTTGTTGTATTTGTTCTTTTGGCATTTCTGTCTTCCATCTTCAGGTGATATTTCCCTACTTTTTTGGGGGTATAATATTTCCTCCCTCACTCCATGCAATTCTAGGCTGCCATTCATATTCCTCACATCATAGAAGTTGGCATGTGATACAGGTCTAATCATTCATAGTATCTCATCCTCTTGACCACACACTGGCCCAGTGGTAGGCATATGACCCAAACTGAGCCAATTAGACTCCATCCCTGAGATATTTTTATGGAATTGGGAGCACTTCAGTGAAGCTACCGAAACACAAAAAGGCTGAGTTTTGTTGCATTTCTTATGGAAGATGATAAACAACTGAGTTTTCCCACTGGAGTCTGAAGTGAAACAGAACCTAGCAGACTATGCAGAGACGGCGGGCAGTGAAAGAAAAACACAAATAAGTAAGGATACATAAATTAGAAGAAAGGCAGGAGCTTCCCCAGACCCTGAACTGATATTAAGACAAAGATTTACCTGCGTTGCTGAAAGACAAAGAGGCTCCTGGTAACTTATGGAGGACAGTCTAAAACTCAGGTGTCAAAAAGTAGAAATTGTCAGGACAGGTGCAACAGGAAGTTCCTGTTATATAACTTTCAGGAAAGCAGAATGCCCAGGGGCTTTTTACATTGATGGGATTTCCTGCAGCGAAAGGAACTGTGTATGAAAGGGGCCAGGGATGCTTGGTTTTTAGAGGAGTCATAGGCTTTGCATAACTGGGGACAAGCCAGGGGTAGGGGGAATTGGGGGGTTCCTGAGGCAACTGCAATACCTGTGTTTCAATAGTGCCACCATGTGGCTATGATGCCAGCAATAGCCTAACCCTAATGTGCCACGTTGGTTGACTGAGCCAAATTTTGGGTTCTCTCTTCTGGAGGTGAAATAGGCAGAACTGACCACCCAATCCCTGATGTGTATGTCTGTCTTATGGTGGGAGATAGGGAATGATTAGAGAGAGAGGATTACAGAGAAGGAAGATATTTTCATATCAGAGAAGTATTATCTGGATAACAAAATCAGATAGGTCCTCATTTGGTCCTCCGGGTTGGAGAAGTAATGTTTATAAGTAATGGTGTGCTGGAGTTGGTTTGCACCAGTTTGTGACAGCTGATTATCAAATTTCCAGAAATTTTGCAAGCTGGTTGTTAAACAAAGCCATCATGAAAAATAAAATACACATGTCAGATTTATTGGGAAAAGAGCAGATTGTGATGCACCTCCATTTGTCAAATCATAGTTCAATTGTAACCGTATGTTGGCTACAACAACAAAAGTTTGGCAAATTAATTCTTTAAGAATCTATTGGGGCCGGGCGCGGTTGCTCACGCCTGTAATCCTAGCACTCTGGAAGGCCGAGGCGGGCAGATTGCTCGAGGTCAGGAGTTCAAAACCAGCCTGAGCAAGAGCAAGACCCTGTCTCTACTACAAATAGAAAGAAATTAATTGGCCAACTAATATATATAGAAAAAATTAGCCAGGCATGGCGGTGCATGCCTGTAGTCCCAGCTACTCGGGAGGCTGAGGCAGCAGGATTGCTTGAGCCCAGGACTTTGAGGTTGCTGTGAGCTTGGCTGACGCCTCGGCACTCTAGCCCAGGCAACAGAGTGAGACTCTGTCTCACAAAAAAAAAAAAAAAAAAAAAAAAAAAAAAATCTATTGGTTATATGAAGGTCACAATAAAAGTATAGTATATTTTATTATTATTTGTGAATTGTATGCCCTAAATCTTTTTTATAATGAAATTTATAATAAACTTACATACATACATATTTTAATATATAAAAATATATATGCACACTTTTTTCCCTGAATAGTTGTTAAACATTTACTAGCACACTACTACTTCTGTGTAATATGTTTATAATTAATTGCTTTTAATAACAAAATATGAATAATGCATCATTCATTCCACTCACACTCACTTGTTTCCCAACTCATATGACTCCATCCTGAGTCATATTCCATTCCATCAATGCCACAAAAAGTTCAGGCTGTTACCAGTGCTTAATAGAAGTTCCCATTTAGTTGTTTCCTTAAATACTTTGGTGACAAATAAGCAAGTAAGGTTTATGGTGATAATTTAAAATCATCTTGAAGTGCTAAGTGCCTAATATTTCTGGAAGGTGACAGAAATATTCCCACCCATATAGTTCAACTTTATATAATTGTATAAGAGGTTAGATATCACCATGAGCTACTTTTTCATCGAAAATTAGGCAGGTGGATTCTTATGCATGATGACAACCAACATAGTCTTGTCTTCTTTTTTTTTTTTTTTGAGACACAGTCTCACTCTGTTGCACAGGCTAGAGTGCTGTGGTATCAGCCTAGCTCATAGCAACCTCATACTCCTGGGCTCAAGCAATCCTTCTGCCTCAGCCTCCCAAGTAGCTGGGACTACAGGCATGTGCCACCATGCTTGGTTAATTTTTTCTATATATTTTTAGTTGGCCAATTAATTTCTTTCTATTTTTTTAGTAGAGACCAGGTCTTGCTCTTGCTCAGGCTGGTCTCGAACTCCTGCCCTTGAGCGATCCTCCCGCCTCAGCCTCCCAGAGAGCTAGTATTACAGCTGTGAACCACTGCACCCGGCCTCAACACAGTCTTTTGAGACTCTAAAAAATAAGAAGAATGAGGGAGAGACTTTAATGTTAAATGATGAACTGTACACATGTATTTGATCTGGATGCCATTAAAATGATAGTATAGGAACAAAAATGGAAAAGGAAATAAAATCACAAGAATGAAGAGAATAGAATGAGAATCACCAACAGATGAGTTTTTTTAATTTATGGAACTATGGATTGTGTTTAATTTATGGAAGTGAGAAAAGAGGTAGAATCATTGATGGATTAGACAGATGGGAGGGAGCCACAAGCCAGGTATGATCAGGAGGGTTACAGTGGGAGTAAGAGTGAATTTGACCACTAAAACTTCAAAGAAGTTCTGAAGTTGGAGAGCCTAGACTCAAACCACCAGGTAAGTGTGAGAACAAGATAAAAATATTCTAGGACTTGAAACTCTTCCCTTCCCTTTTTTCCCATAGGAAGTTACTTGATATGCCTTAAGAAAAACAACAAGGGGGAAGAAAATCAGAAAGAAATTGCCTGGAATACAGAAAACATGGAACTAACCAGGGATTCAATGAAAAGAAATCCCAAATGCCTGCCAGTTCTGCAGAGATAGAATTAAGTTTTTCCAAACTGGAACAAGAACTTAGTGGGGACCAAAAAGAATATCTTTGGGGGCAAAAAAAAAAAGAATATCTTCAATACGAAAGGAATAAATCCATGCTATAAGTAGAATAAGTAAAGTGTTGGAAGATATTTGGGTATGGAGAAGCAGGCATATTCTTTCTTTTAGGGAAAGAAAAAGGCAATTAAAAACTCCAGGAAAACAAAAAACCTGAAATAAAGGTGTGTTTCAAATATTAACCAATCTAAAATATGGTATAATTTTGAGCAACTATACTGTATTTACAGTACAAGAAAATACAATATAGTACAAGGTAGAGTATGAAAAAAAATATTTTACTACTATGTCAGAAACATTCTCCTTCATGTATACAGGGGATCCTACATTGGATCATGTTTAAAAGATGACACAACAATCAAATATCCAGAAGAGGAAAAATAGGAGGAAATATAGAGATGTAGATGATAATTGAGTTAGTTAAATCTTCATTTTTTGGAATGGAAGATCAACAAACTAAGAAATTATAACAAACATATTTTTTGGATTTATGGAAGTCTCTACTGGAAGTAAAGTCAAAATGGTTAAAAGCTATGGTTTCTGGGGAGCAGAGAACTATTCTTTCTCATTATACTTGCTTCTTTCTGTAAGATGAAAAAATTTTAAGCATACATACATATGACTTTGATAAATATAAAATTTGAAGTAAAAGAGTGAGGTAGGTTAGCATCTGACACATAAGCTTTGAAGTCATTTACTAGCTGTCTGACCTTGGGCATGTTAATCTTTTTGTGCATTACTTTGCTGTTCTGAATATTAAATAAGCCAATGTACGTTAAATGTTTAGCAAAGTGCCAAGCATATGGAAAATGTCCAGATTGTCATCTAATTTGAAATAGAAAACAGCTAAGGTTTCTGGAAATCTGTGGGGGTAGAGAGGATTTTTTTTCTATTATCTTAAATTATCCTGTCCATGAATGTAAACTGGTAGAACCTCTTTAGAAGGAATTTTGGTGACAGCTATTAAAATATTAAATGCATACACTTTTTGAACTAGCTATTCCATTTCTAGGAATTATCATGAGACCTATACTCATATCTTTCTTCAAAGATGTAAATTTAAGGATGTTCATTTCATCATTATTTATAGTAACAAAAAATTAGAATTGGTTAAATGAATCGTGATATACATACAATACTACACAATCTTTAAAAAGAGTGAGATAGATCTATAGGTACTGATTTAAATAATCTCCAAGCAGTATAAAGTACACTAAGGAAGATGTAAAACAATATGTATTGTGCTTCTATCTGAGTAGAAATAAGACACAAATACACACACACACATACACACGCATGAAACTTGTTCTGGGACTAACTCTGGAGAGATGAATGATGTTTGAAATGAGATGAATATTTACTTTGATTGTTCAAGTATAACTGCTTGAATGTTACCATATGCTCATAGAAAAATTTTAAGACTTTAAAATATTTCAAAAGTGAAATAAAATTAAAACTAAACTCACCATTTCAGTGAGGATGCTTTTGCCTGAAAGTAATAGTAAACCAGACTTCACTTTGTTTTTATTGGCTCTGTAACTGGGAGTTCATTGGCCCACATAAGGGAAGCCCAGAGCAGGGCAGGCTTCAGGTTTAGCCCAGTCCTGACTGCCAGGGCTGTTATTCCTCTGTCTGTTGGATTCATTCTCACATTGGCTTTTCTCATCGCCAAATGCTGCCTTCATATCTATTCTCTTTAGTGTCTAGAGAAGGACATTAAGCCTTCTTAGAAGGCTTTGCATGTCTCCTCTCAGGTTTCATTGGCCTAAACTGGTTCTTTTGTCATTCCTAAACCAGTCCGTGTGGCCAGAGAAACGCCAGGTGCTGATAAGCTTAGGCCTGGGTTCTTGTACTAGTCACTGTGGCAAGGGAGATGACATTACCCTTAATTTAAAATAGCCTTTCTCTGATGCTGAGTGTGATAGCATCCCCTGAAGTACACAAGAAGAGTCAAACTGGAACCTAAATTAGGATACTGTTAGGTAAGGGAGGGAGGGAAATGGGTGCCTTGAAGGCAACCAACAAGGACTATGACTCCCATCCTAATCTCCCTCTGCGATATCATAAAAGCCTTTCCATTATGGCCTCCGCAAAATTGTCCTAGTTCATAAAATTATTGTCAAAGAAAAGGAATTAATTTCTCTTCTATGGCAACAAACAGAGCAAAGCCTGGCAAGAATAATCATAATATGACCTTTGAAAAGATATAATTTGTAGGAAGTGCTCCCATTTGATGGAGAATAAATCATTTGTTAGATTATCCTATTACTTAGGATACAATCATTGAGGGAATAGAACTATATCCTTCAAGAATGTCAGGCTTGGGGAGAATGTAGAATAATTATCATCATGATGGATGTATAATAATTACAAGCTCCAAAGTGGGATTCATTAGATTTAACTTTCGCTCACTAATGATTGACTGCAAAGAAACCCACAAAAATCCTGACAAATAAGCAACCAAGTCTTTCCTTGCTAATAATAGGATTAAGCTAAAATTATCATGGCCATTCTGTCTCTTCTAGATTGAGCCAAATGTAGAGTAAGTATTAGTACTATCCTCAGAAGGAATGGCAATTATGAATGTTCTGGCTTTTTCAGTTTTTCACAGTATGCTCAGTAAAGGAGGATATTCATGACAGACTGTGTAATGGAAGTGAAGCTGAAAATTTCATGAGCACCATCTACAAAATAAATATTGTTTGGCCATATTTTAGACTGCAGAATCCAATCTTTTAGGTCTCAAAAAACCTGCTCTCCTGGGCTGCATGGAATTCTTCCTGGGTGAGTGTTGCAGTGGTGATTGAAATGAGTAATGGCGAATTATTTGGAGTGTGCAATGCTTGTGTCTCCCTAAAATTCATATGTTAACTCCTAATATCCAAGCGATGGTATTTGGAGATGGGGCCTTTGAGAGGTGATTAGATCACAAGGGTGGGATGCCCACAGATGGGATTAATGCCCTTGTAAAAGAGGCCTCAGAGAACTCCCTCACCCTTTCACCATGTGAGGACACAGCAAGAAGGCATCATCTATGAACTATAAAGTGGGCTCTCACCAGACACCAAATCTACTGGTATCTTGATCTTGGACTTCCCAGACTCCAGAACTATAAGAGACAAATTTCTTTTGTTTATAAGCCACCTAGTTTATGGTATTTTTTAAAATAAATTTTATTGTGTATATTTAAGTTATACAACATGATGCTATGGAATACCTATGGGTAAAATGATTATTCTGGTGAAACAAACATCATAATTTCACAGTTCTCACTTTGTGTGTGTGTGGCAAGAGCAACTAAGATGTACTCATTTAGCAAGACTCTCAAATAAAGTATAATTTGTTCGCTATAGTCCTCATGTAGTACATTAGCTCTCTAAACTTGTTCATCCTACATGTGCTACTTTGTAACCTCTAACCTACATCTCCCTATTTACTACCCCCTGCTTCCACCCCCGGTAACCACTGTTTTATTCTCTATCTCTGCATATGTGACCCTTTTGTATTAAGATTCCACATATGAGTGCGATAATGCAAAATTTTTCTTTCTGTGTTTGACTTATTTCACTTAGCATGAAGTCAGTCCTTCAGGTTCATCCATACTGTGGCAAATGACAGGATCTTCTTTTTAAGGCTGAATAATATTCCTATATATATATATATATATATATATATATATATACACACACACACACACACCACAATTTCTTTATTCATTCATCTATTGACAGTCTTTTCTTGTAGCAGCCCAAATGGACTAAGACAGAGTGAAACCCATAATTGCAGTGGGCATATCAAATGCGGGTTGAATGGAGTTTTAAAAAAAATTCTATAGTGTGAAGTTTGCCCTATTAAAGACAACTGCCCTGTTAAGAAGATGTTCTAATAATCTGAAATATTCTAACATTTGGTTCATGGATTCTTGGCTATGAGTTTTTTGGGAGGGGTGATGGGAAGTAGATTTGGATTTGGATTTGAAATGTCTTACAGGGAGGGTTATAAGTATGGGTCCCTGAAGGGTTCTGTGCCATAGGACCACCTGGTGGTCTATCCTGTCCTATCACATCTTGCAGATGCATGATTGGATGTCCAGTGTTATGTGTCATCAGGCACAGGTGATAAATAAACTATCTTCATCAATAGCCCCATCAGCCCTGAGATGAACCCGGAGAAAAGGGAAGGTTTATGATGAAATTGCATGACATTATCCCCTAATAGGCCTAGGGGACAGAAAAAGGAATATTAGCTTCTTGGGAATCACTGATTTATTTTTTGGCCCAGAGTACTATTTGCATTTGCCTGGCTAATGAAAGAAGTTATGTTACACATGGGGCCATTAGAGTCCCTAATGAGACAAATTAGTTTTCTTGAAAGGGTCCCAGTGGCCGTCTCAGTTTGTGTCCTGGCACAGCAGAAAGACATGGACCCAGGCCTTGTTGGCTGGGATATGTAACCGGCTATAGTTGCACAGGAGGACTTCCTTACTCTTAGCTTACAGAACTGACTGTCAGGGTGTGCCCAGAGCCTTGCAAGCACAGGCAGATATACGAATTTTGTTTTGGTGGCACTGGATGAAGTTTGCCTGTCCCTGTGAGGTTGCAGGACTATATAGGAGAGGTTTTTGAATGGATGATCTGGAATGGGCATAGTTTTTCTGAATTCTTGCTCTCAAAGCACATTAGAAGCTAAATTAATCATGTTTAACATCTGGCCTTAATTTCTAGGTCCTCATATCTACTGAGGGCTTCATTCTAAAGTTACTAAAAGTAATAGATCTTTTTGAAGAGGGGTTTTTAGGCATTAAAGGTGACTTTCATGGTGAGGAGCTACTTTACGACCCTAGTAATTCAGCTCCTCTGGCATCAGTGTGTGTGAATCTACTGAGTGTGTAGCAGGGCACCTGCCCAGGTGTTTTCATAGGACAAGGGTATTGGAGTCAACAGTCTCTATTACAAATGAATGCCAGGATATTTCAGGGTCTCCAATTTCCTGACCGCTATGGCAGTGGCTAGATTCTGAGTGACCTCTTGGCCTTTCTCTAGGACTGTACTGTCACTGCCACTGGCCACAGGTAGCTATTAGCACCTGAAATGTGACTATTCTGAATTGTGATATGCTCTAATTATGAAATAGAACCTGGATTTAAAAGATTTAGTCTAAAAAAGTATAAAGTATCTCATTAATCATTTTTAATATTAATTATATGAATAGACAATAATACTTTAAATATCAAGTTAAATAAAATATATTATTAAAATTAATTTCACTTATTTCTCTATACTCTTTTCAAATTGGGTTTCTATAAAAACTTAAAATGACATGTGGCTCATATCATGTTTCTTTTGCACAGCGGTGCTCCATAGGATAGTCAGTGGGAAAGTTAGGCTGGTGAATGTGTGGCCAGAGACTGCAAAATCCAAAATCTATGAATATTTCTCTCTACAGTCAAGGTATTCAGAAGTGGTTTTCTCTGGTTGGCCCGGAGGTGAGTATAGCACATCCATTTCAGTCCAGGACTTTCAGCACTAGAGATGCATGAGGCAAAATCCAGGGACAAAATAAGTCCATCAATTCAGAGAGTCATAAAAATATTGTTAATTAATTGCTAGGAATAGTAATAATATTTTTAGCTAGTACTCAAACAACTAAATTGGGTTTGGAAAAATTGTTTTATTTCCTGAGAGATACTCTTAAGACTTTAGGCTCCTTAGGAATCTAACTCTCTAAAGAGCTTAGCAGTACTTGCCCATGAGTACTGTCTAGGGAAGAGGTGAGAGGACGACAGTGCCTTATGGCCACTCTATTCCTGACATAGGGTCTCATTCTTTCCAAGAACATGGGGCCCTGCAGCCTGATTTGAAGTGGGGAGGGGGGTTTTCTCCAAGAATAGTTGGCTATTGCTGTAGGAATACTATAGACCTAAGTCAGCATCTGCTGCAAATACACTCTGAAAGATTGATTGGGTTCTGTTGGGCTCTGTGGAAACATTAGACTTTGGCTGGCAACAAGGAAATTGAGACAGTGGGAAAAGCAAGTCCCAGAACACGGTCATAACACTGGCTTTCTAACACAGACACCACAATGACCAGTTGCAGCCTTTCTTCCCTGAGGTATCTTTGCCAAGTTGTGGGGCCATCTGGAGAGTGTTTGTCAATCTGTACTCTGCCACCAAACAGCCTGATTCAACTATGTGTCTGGAAAGGAAAATTTGGGTACCCAGTGGCACTCACTGGGCTTCACTTCAGCCACGTTACCACTGGTTTCCCATTTTTGACTGTCTTTCCCATTCACTGCTAGGCTGCAGACCTTTGGACTTGACCATTGTGTCTGATGGCTCCAGCCTCAGACCCTTGCCTCTCTCTCCCACAATGACTTTGCTGAAGATCTGTTCTACCAGATGTCATTTATTTGTATTTTCTCAGGTATTCAAAAAAAAGTTAACACAACAGGCCTGACTACTTTTCTTTGAAAAGCCTCATTACAAGATTTGCCCTTGGCTGGCGTTTGGGAACTTGGATTTGGGAAAGGTTCCTACCATGCTAACTGAAAAAATGGCTCACTGTACCTAAACTGTTTGTACGAATAATTTTGTTTATGCTGAACACCTGCTTTCCTTCTAGGAGTCTGGAATTTGGTGGTATGCAGAAGGTGCCTATGTGATGGAACCCCAGTAAAAACCCTGGGTAGGGTGCTGAGTCTATAATGAGCTCCGCTGGTACAAAACATTCCACATGTCATCATGACTCACTGCTGAGGAATTAACCCTGTCCTGTGTGACTTCACTGGGAGAGTTAAAAGCTTGCGCTTTATTTCCTCTGAACTTTGCCCTGTGTGCCTCTCCCTTTGCTGATTTTGCTTTGTATCCTTTTGCTGTAATAGATCATAGCTATGAGTATGACCGTATGCTGATGTCTGAGTCCTCCTAGCAAATAACTAAGCCTGGAGCTGGTCTTGGGTACACTTGACACAACAGGTAATATGCAGAACACACTGGGGGAAGATTTGAATGTGAGCAATTCTTGGCTTGATTGTCTTTGTTTCTTCCTCCCTCCCTCCCTCCCTCCTTGTCTTCCTTCCTTCCTTCCTTCCTTCCTTCCTTCCTTCCTTCCTTCCTTCCTTCCTTCCTTCCTTCCTTCCTTCCTTCCTTCCTTCCTTCTTTCCTTCCTTCCTTCCTTCTTTCTTTTTAGATAGGGTATTGCTCTGTCACCCAGGCTGGCATGCAGTGGTGTGATCATAGGTAACAATAACCTCCAACTCCCAGGTTCAAGCAATCCTCATGCCTTAGCCTCCCAAGCAGCTGGTACTACAGGTGCATGCCACCGTGCTCAGTTAATTAAAAAAAAATTTTTTTTTTTTGTAGAGACAGGATCTTGCTATGTTGTCCAGACTGGTTTCAAACTCCTGGCTTCAAGCAGTCCTCCTGCCTAGGCCTCCCAAAATGCTGAGGCATTTACAGGCATGAGCCAATGTACCTAGCCTGATAGTGTTTCTTATAGAGTTAAGAATTGGAACTCCTGGATACATCAAGCATGATAGAATGTGGTTGGGAGACCCAAAGCACTAAAATTGAGGCCAATAGTATGTGGAAAATTGGCATATGATGTAGACTTCTCAAAAGATTCCTGTCAGGAAGGGTTATATAGAATATACTCAAGAGAGATCGGTGGAAGGAGACCAAAGAAGGTTTGGAGGATTCAGTATGGCAGAAAGACACACAGATCAGAACCCAAGGTCATATCCCAGAGAAAGGGACAGAGACAAGGGCTAGTGTTATCTCAGTCACACTGGCTAAGTAGGTCAAACCCAGGAAATTTGCTGAAAAGAAGAAAAAAAAAAACTAGTAACAGCACAAGGACAAACTTCTTTCTTAAAGAATGCCATTCTTGATAAAGCTGTAGTTAGGAATCATTTTTAGGGACAAAAAGTTCACAAGTAGAAACAGTAAAACAAGGATGGAGTTATTGAGAAGTATTTTCATCATTTTGCCCTAGAAAATGCAAGCTGTTTGTATATGGATGGGGTAGATTAGGTTTATCGCTGAATATTTTTCAGGTATCAAATATGCAAAAAATACTAAACACAGCCTTGCTAGGCCTCATTAGTTCTGTTTTCTCACAGAAAACCAGAGTTCAAATTCCCAATGGGAAAGCAGCACCTGATTTTTCAAAAGACATAATATATAGTGGTTATGAACATGGACTTTGGAATCAGATACCTATTTTTGAATTCTAGTCCTAGTTGTCAGCTATGTGATCTTAGACAAGTTAATAACCTCTTTATGCCCTAATTGTCTCACCTTAAAATGCAAATAATAGTTATCATTACTTCATAGATTACTGAAAGGACTACCTGAATTAATTTATGTAAAGGCTGGGCACAGTGGCTCACACCTGTAATCCTAGCACTCTGGGAGGCCGAGGCTGGACGATCGCTCAAGGTCAGGAGTTCGAGACCAGCCTGAGCAAAAGTGAGACCCTGTCTCTACTAAAAAATAGAAAGAAATTAGCTGTACAACTAAAAACATATAGAAAAAATAGCTGGGCATGGTGGCACGTGCCTATAGTCCCAGCTACTTGGGAGGCTGAGGCAGGAGGATCACTTGAGCCCAGGAGTTTGAGGTTGCTGTGAGCTAGGCTAATGCCACGGCACTCTAGCTGGGGTAAGAAGAGTGAGACTCTGTCTCAAAAAAACAAAAATTTATGTAGTGTCCAGGCGCGGTGCCTCCTGCCTGTAATCCTAGCTCTCTGGGAGGCCGAGACTGGAGGATCGCTTGAGGTCAGGAGTTTGAAACCAGCCTGAGCAAATTAATAGGCCAACTAAAAATATACAGAAAAAATTAGCTGGGCATGGTGGCGCATGCCTGTAGTCCCAGCTACTTGGGAGGCTGAGGCAGGAGGATCACTTGAGCCCAGTAGTTTGAGGTTGCTGTGAGCTAGCCTGATGCCATGGCACTCTAGTCGGGGCAACAGAGTGAGACTCTGTCTCAAAAAAAAAAAAAAAAAGAATAAAAAAAATAATAAAAAACTTATGTAGTGCCTGGCATATAGTATATGTTCAAAAGTGGTAGATATTATTATTATAAGACATGATTCGTGGGCTCTTAGAAAGTGAATTCATATGATGTTGTAAATACTTGAGTGCTATAATGATATGTGCCAATAACTTGTAAATGTGCTAAAACAGAATGTCCTCTAAAAGTTTAGCTATAAAACTAACAAATAGGAATCACCTGAAGGATAGCTCAAAGGCCCAGAAAATTTTAATGTAACCAGTTTGAAGTTGTTATCATATCTAACAAATGTATCAATCCAAAAAAGTAGTTGTTCAACTGTGGGAGGATAGAGCAAGTAGTTCCAGGACTTTGGGTTTTATGACCTAGTTAGAAAAAGAATTGGAGGACCTGATGAAGTGCTGACTTTTCAATTTACCTAAGACTGGCATGAAAAAGACCCAACAGGACAGACTGGGTAGCTCACGCCTGTAATCACAGCACTTTGGGAGGCTGATGTGGGAGAATTGCTTCCTGGCCAGCAATTTGAA
>VSMD01059647.1:0-24075 GCA_008750895.1 Mirza zaza
TAATACAAAAATAGCCACTCAGACTTATATTTAATGAGGAGAAAATTGTTTAAGCTAAACAGATACTTTGTCTACTATAATCACTGAGGTAATATTAAATACCAAAATATTCCAAGTAAAATTTTGCTTTTTGTATTTTGCTACTATGTCAGTGCATTCAGAAAAATTTAAGTTTTTTACATGGTTTCTGTTGAGAACAGCTGACACTTAATGTTTCTCCTTTGAAGTAATCTTTCTTTTTATCTTTGGTTGTCTTTATGATCTATTTCTTTACTGTTCTGGAGTTTTATATTTATATGACTTTATTTTACCTACCCTGCTTGAGATTTCTTGGACTTTTATGGGCATGTGGTTTGATTAAATCTATGCTTTACTGAATGTGGTGTTTTATTGCAGTTCTAGAGCATTTTCATTCAATCCTATTTTAAATTGCTTCTGTCCCTTGTCTGTTTCCTCTCCTACTATATATATATATATATATATCTGTATATCTATATATTATATAGATATCTCTATATTCTCACTTTTTCTGTCATAATTCCATTTATTTTTTTCTCTTCCATAATTTTAAACACTTATGTTTTCTATCTAATCGTTTTTCTGTGTTGTATTCTGAATAGTTGCTTCTGACATACTTTCCATTTCTTTAATTCTTTACTCAGCAGTGTCTAAACTGTTGTCAAATAAATCAATTAAGCTTTTATATCAGTTAATTTTTATTACACTTCTGGAAGTATATTTTGATTATTTTTCAAATCTGCTAGGTTGTTCTTACATTTATAAATAATCTAATTTTAGAAGTTATGGAGGAAGTGATATTATAGTCCCTGAAATCTTGACATTTGCAACCTAATGAACCAAGCTGTCTCTTCATCCTTTATCCACTTAACAAGTACATTGATTTCAAGGTATTTATCAGGATCCTATGCTAGGTCCTTATTTGTTTTCTCATCCACATGTCCTCGTGGACTACTCCAATTCAGTCATGCCTTTTGCTACCATGTGATTATAGCTTCTAAACCTAAATTTCTAGACCCAGAATTACCAGGTAGCACTTCATGAAACACCTAAAATTAATATAAAAATATAAATTCTCTATCTTTCCTCACACTTCTTTTCTTGCTTTTTTTTTTTTTAAGTGAGTGATCACACAGCCTAGGAAAAGTCTCTAACTGAATCCCATGAATTTTCTTTAATTTTTCTAGCTCAAGGTATTGTTATATTATACTTCCTCTTAACATGTTTCAGATATGCTCTTCTTTTTTATCCCTCTTTGTTACTACCTTATTTTAGGTTTTTCATTTCTCCTGTTTATAATAGCTATAACACTAATCCCCTTACTGGTCTCCCTAATTCTGTTTTGTCTTCTACTGGTCTTCATCTACTGTGCTTCTGAAAACAATCTTACTGAAATTGGAATTTGATCATGAATCTCTTGCCCACTAATGGTTTCCCCATTTCCTATGGAATAAATTTCAGATTTCTTTTCATGTAGATTTTTCAAGATTTGCCATTTTCTCTTTGATTCTATTGCATGTTCTATCCTTTTCCCCTTTTTCTTTTCCATCATACCTATAACATATAGTAAAAACATGTTAAATTGTTTCACTTCCCAGAGAAGCACATGCTTTTACATTTTCCTAGGAATATCTGTCTTCTTGGCATTTCCTTAATTATTTATTTTTTCAAAACCCACTTTGAACTTATATCCCTCTTTGAGGACTTGGTTGCCACCCAATTTTAATTGCTCACTTCTCCTCTCTGCATCCCCACATTCTGTACGTTTTCCATAATTTTACTTATGACTCAGTACTAAAAATATAAGTCTTTACAGATAAATTTAAAATCTTAAGGAGTGAAGCCATCTTTCATTTCCTTGTAATTCTAGAACTTCTTACATTGCCTAATATATTGTAGGTGATCAATACGAGTTTTGAATATATGTGTGGTCCCATCCTTTGGAAGTTTTCCTTCTTACTATGAATGCCATCTCCACCAGATACTTGTCCTCTGCAAGACATATCTATCTTATGTTAGGATATAAATAGATTAAATTAATTTTTCTCTACCTAATTCATGTGTGGGTCCCTAATCTCTGGAAATAGAAGATAAGGTAGGAGTGGCAGGTGTGCAAACAGACCAAACACTGTTCATTGTTCTTGTGTACTGCAGTATTTATTTTTCCCTTGGATAAATGACGATGTTATTATTTGGAAAGTAATCATAGGAAATGCGACCAAAATTTTTAAAGTAATATTTAGTTGATATTGCTACAATTTAACATTAATATTTTCAGTTAAGCTACTATTGAAAATTTGTGTAAGACCAATTTATCCATCATAATAGGGTTTACCACAGATGAATAATGAGCATTAGAAGTGATGTGATGAAATTATATCTCCAACTGTTCTTTCGACTTGTTGTATTAGTGTTTTATTTCTGTTTAACAAATTTCCAAAAACTTAGTAGCTTAAATCAACACATATTTATTATCTCACCATTTTTGTGAGTTATAAATCTGGTATGGTTTTGCTAAGTCTTCTGCTCATTGTCTCATCTGGCTAAAATCAAAATGTGAGTAGATGCTGTGATCTCACCTGTGGCTCATGGCTCTCTTACAAGTCATTGTTTTATTTTTATTTATTTTATTTATTTTTAATTTTAGCATATTACAGGGTACAAATGTTTAGCTTACATATATTGCCTTTGACCCACCCAAGTTACAGCTTCAAGCATATCCATCCCCCAGATGGTATGTACCACACCCATTAGGTGTGTATATACCCATCCCCCTCCCCCCTCCCCCCTGCCTGTCATCTGATGAATGTTACTACTATATGTGCATTTAAGTGTTGATCAGTTAATACCAATTTGATAGTGAGTACCTCTGGTGTTTGTTTTTCCATTTATATGATATTTCACTTAGTAGAATGGTCTCCAGCTCTATACAAGATAATACAAGAGGTGCTATATCACCATTGTTTTTTGTGGCTGAGTAGAACTCCATGGTATAGATACATCACATTTTATTAGTCCACTCATGTATTGATGTGCACTAGAGTTGTTTCCACATCTTTGCAATTGGTTTGTTATCAGAATTCACTTTCCTGTGGTTGCAGGGCTGAGGTTGTTGATTCCTACTTTTCGTCAGGCAGCTCCTCAAGTTCTCAGCAACTAGAGGCCCCTCAACATTCCTTGCCAGATGGCCCTCTAATACTGTCTTCAGTTTGCTCCTTTAAATCTAGTAGAAGATCTCTGCTACTGCCTCTTGACTTTATTAAGTGCTTAATTCATCTCACTACATTCACAGCTATTACAGTACTCAAAGGGAAAAGTTTATGGAAGGTCTGTACCCAGGAGATATAAATCTTAGAATCTACCATATTTTTTGAATGATATTGTATAAATATTCATGGCCTTAATTTCCAAAATTGAAACATGGAAATACAACGAAAGATCCCTAAATTGTTTTATAATATATATTACTCGAAGCTTTAAAAATTGGTTATATTTAAAAACACATAAGTCTATTCCTCTCCATTTTAGAATTATTTTCTTTTCCAAAAGCTTAATATATAATTTGTCATCAGTCAAAAAGGGCATTTGTTGATCAAATTCAGTCTGTCCAGAAGAATAGAACTCTTTTAAATGAGTGACATACACAGTATATATTTTGGGGCTAAAATAGTTGCTTCATTATTGAAGAAAACAAAAAAAAAACTTCAACTGTCAAGTGATCATATACCAACTTTTTAAATCTATCTGACTTGACTATTTTATTAAAAAATGAATAAAAGAGCAAAATAACTTATAGAGTGCTTATAGAAATTAGCAAAGCAAGGCTTTTCATCTACGATCTGTCATGTGAAAAGTATATGGTATACCGACTTCCTCTTGACAGGTTCTGTCACCTGTAGGATAAAGTCATTCTTGCTTATGGAACTTGTATGCACTCTCTAAAAATCATAATATCTAACTGTCAGATATTCTTAGTAAAAGTGAAATACAGAAGTGTTTAATTTATCACAGGGCCATTTTAATCTTGATTATAAAAGAACACAAGAGCTGTTATATATTCTTATAAAAGTACAGCTGGAAGATTTTGTCTCTCTTCCATAAGACTCCCTAAGTTGTCAAGAATCCAGGCAACTGCTTTGATTTTATTCGTGCAAGAAGTAACTAAGTGTACTTTCCTTTTTGTGATTTTTTTTTAGAAAAAAAAATCTTTTTATTTAAACATCTTTTTTCATAAATGGGACACTTGTCATAGATGTCATAGATGGTATACTTGTCAGTTTCAGATTTAATTTAAGGAATTAATAAAGAGGGGAAAAAGCTTTTTTAATAAAATGTTTATTAGTTAAATGTTATTATAATTATTTAAAAAATAACCATGATTTCAGAATAATCGTATTCCCATTATGTAGTTTATGTTTAAGAATAAAATAATCCTTCTGAACACAAGAATATTTTGAAACTTTTTGACTTTGTCAGTCTGTTGTACGAACAAAGGTGTATACATTTCTGACTTTCTGTTTCTGGTACCAGCAGGTTAGATATCAGGACTACATCTCCCCCTGAAGACAGTAATAACATCAGGATGAAATATATTATTATTTTTTAACAGTATCAAGAATTAACAAGAAAATGAAGTAACACAAGAAAAAGAAAACCCAGAGAAATAAATGAATTCCAAATCTACTTTGGCCTTGAGGACATATGCAAGTTTCAGGAAGTGTAAATTTTCCACTGGTAAGGGTGACCAAATTCAAAGCATAGGACAACTGAAAGCAGTGAATCAAAAAACAAAACAAAACAAACTTTTGCAACAACGTGCTGGAACCTTAAAGAATAATGACCTCAGGACAATACTAAGAATTAGAGCATCCCTCTCTCACAGAATTTTGCTTTGACAGTCTAGGAAATCTTATACTATAAAATTGGTTTAAGCTGGTCCTAGGTTAGTATTGTTTTAAGAGTCTTGGCAGAAACAAGTGCCTGTACATTCTGAAGGAATAAAAAATGAAACTTCAACCTATACCTTAAATTATTTCTATAGATAATATGTCATGTTCCGTGTTCATCACATAGTTATTGATAATCAAAAACAAAAGAAAAGGTAGTAATATACCATGAATGAGAACTGCAGAAGAAATAAACAGCAAACAAAAACAGATCATTAAAGCCTTCTGCTATTATTCTCTATAAGAAATGTGGACTATAAATTAACTATCTATAAAGAAATGTTTAAAAACAACAAGCTTGAGGATACCTGCAAGTAAGATAAAACTATAAGAAGAATCAGAGAACATTTAAAACAGAACCATCAACATTTTCAGACTGAAACTCATTATAATTGAAAGACTATCAGAAACAGCTAAAGGGAAAATTAGTTACCTGAATAACGGAACAGAAAAAAATTATCACGAGCAAGGAAAGAAAATACAAAAGAGATTATTTAGCAGATAATAGCATTGCCATCTACCCAAAATGCTTCTCAAATTGATTGAGACAAGATCTTTCTCCCTGCAGTCTTCCAGGATTATAATTCTGTGATCTCAGTGATGTGGACTAAACCAAGTTACTTAAGTTTTTCATGTCTGAGTTTCATTATTTATCCAATTTGTTGTTAGGTTATATTTCTCAAAAGTCTCTTTTATATCAAAAGTCCCGTAATATTTGGGTACCTTTATATAAGTGCTATTAAAATATTTTTATAAGAAATTCAAGGTTTGATCTCTATTAATGAAGCAAATAAATAAAAAATCAGTAGTGAAAAAATTTTCCCTAATGGAACAACCAAATTTTCTAATGGGAATAAAGGGCTAGATCTTGTAATTCCCTTTTAAAAAGACAGAAAAACAAGCTTTATATAAATGTAGTAATGGACTATAACAGGAACAGTGAAAAGGATTTGTTTGATCATTGGAGAGAGTTAAAAGAGTACTTAGATCTTTTTCTTTAATACTGGATTTCTTTTTTCCCTCTGTTGCTAGGCCTATAAAAGCCCAAGGAACAAAGCAGAGATGAGGATGGATTCTATTCCAATTCAATTCTGAAAATATTCTATAATAAATAAAGTGATGTGAACATGAAAGTCGAATGAAGCCAATATTATTAACTCATGGAAAACATGATTATAATCAGGTCGATTCTCACACAGGGGTATCATTTATTTTGCCATATAAAAGAAGTGTAAGACAATTAACAGTTTCCAAATTAGCTTGATGGGAGAAAACTTACAATAGAGCAATCCATTACTTACTAATGAAGTTACATTCCATAAAGGAGTTCCTCCAAGGAATTTCCTTTTGAAATAATATTTATGTACAGTTTAGCAGAGGTGAGCATTGATTGCTTATCTCAATTGCAAATTTAGCAAGTTCCCCAAAGGAAAAAGCACACAGATTGTTTGACTGAATTGTTGTGGGTGGTTTAAAATTATGATGAAAAGCAATATAAAAATAGAAACCATGTGGGCTTCTTTATTTTGTTTGAAGGCAATGCTACTAGTTTATTTTTCCTATAAAAAGTCAATGAAATTAGAATTTACATTTTGCTTCCAAATTGACAGTGAAGAAGGGGAATTAAGTTAATCAGCTTGTTATATTTATTAGTTAGTTACACATTGTTCATTTTAGCCCAGTCACTGAACATGAATGCTGACTTCACGGCAGAAAATACTTGATAAGGAGAAATAAATGAGAAAAAATGGATATAAAATAATGTGGATTGTTGACTCTATGTATGAATGTGAATTTAGAACAGTCAATAAAGATTGAGCTACAATATGTATAACATAGCTAGATGCCTTAAAGAATACTGAAAAGCATATCTCTGAATCTAGACACTTACAATGTCTATTTACATAGTTATTTCAGACCTATTTTAGCCTATCATTTATTCATCTACACAATAAATAAATTCTAGTACATACTTGATTCTGAGGAAAAAAAATAATTCCTGACATCAAGGAATTTCTTGTATAATGAGGAAGATAGAACATAAGAGCAAACAAATAACTTTAGAATTATAAATTTATTTTCTGAAGAAGCCAGAAAGAGTTCAGTGATAGAGAGAAATAGATAGGGAGGCTGATGATTAGCTGGGGTGGGAAATATATACCATTTAAGAGGAGATATGTAGTTTAAGATGAGACAACTGTATAATAAATCCAAATAATGACTTCTGGGCAGTGCAAATGGTTTGGGCTTGAATGGGAAAGGACTTGGTATATTTAAATGATGCACAGAAACCAGTGTGATTAGAAATTAGAAAATCAGAATCACAGTTGTTTAAAATGTGGTTTAAAATGTACATGGGGTCAAGGTTTGTAGAGCCTGTGCAGGACTTAGATATGATAAGTTAATGGAAGAGTTTTAAGAGGTATGACAGGGTCTGATTTATGCCTTTAGAAAACCAATGGAGATGATCAGGACTACTTTATGTTTTAAAGATTACTGGCAGTTGAAAGTATGGAGGACAAGAGTAGAAATCAGGACACCAATATAAGATTATAGTAATAGTTCAGCCAAGATGTGGCCTGAATTATAACTGTAGCACTGAAGAGAAAAACAAGATGAATATTATTTTTTAAAACTTCAGAATGTTATGGGGATACAAATATTTTGGTTACATAAATTGCTTTTGTACAGTTTAAGTCAAATTGTAAGTGTGCCCATCACGCAGAGAGTGTGCATTGTGCCCGTTAGGTGTGACTTCATGCATGCTCTCCCCCATACCTTATGATTTGCACTGAATTTTACTTCCGTGCGTGCACATGAGTGCTCATACATTAGTTCCGACTTAATAGTGAGTACATGTGCTGTTCGTTTTTTCTATTATTGCAATACTTCACTTAAGAGAATGGTCTCCAGTTCCATGTAGGTTGTTAAAAAAAGGTATTAATTCATCATTTTTTAAGACTGAGTAGTACTCCATTATATACAAATACCACATTTTATTAATCCACTCAGGAATTGATGAGCGCTTGGGCTGATTCCACATCTTTGTGATTGTGAATTGTGCTGCTATAAACATTTAAGTGCAAGTCTCTATCTGATAAAGTCTTTTTTTTCCCTTTGAGTAAATACCCAGTAGTGGGATTGCTCAATCAAAGTAGGTCTGCTTTCAGTTCTTTTGAGGAATTTCCATACTATTTTCCATAGAGGTTGTACTAATTTGCGGTCCTACCAAGATTGTATCAAGACAAGTCTTATACTGCTATGAATATTCTACTAGAGAGGAAAAGAATTATGGTTGAAGAGATGAGAGGAAGGAGTAAATGGATAATTTCTGTATTCTCAATGAATTGGAAGCTAGTTTATCATCTGAAAGTGATTAATCAAGATTGAATGATTGAAAAATTCTAAGGTAGTTGAATAGAAAAGATAATATATTAAATTATTGTTTAAGAATAGAAATATAAGCTTTCCATGGAAATGTTTTTGAATTTCCATAGAATGTTGGGACCTCTTGAAATTTGATATCATAAATTTAACTTAAAAATTCACTTTAAGTCAACCTAACTGGTTGTGTCACTTTCATTTTCCCTTATCCATTCTTGCTTTGGCATAGACCTTATTAAGTCCTTATAATATTGAGGTTCTTTCAGCTGAGCAGGACAGAAGATCAGTGAAATGGGAATTAAATATTTTTGCAGAGGAGCATTTATTTTGGTGGATAATGAAATCTAAGCTGTACATAACATAAAAGAAGACAGAGGATATTGATAATGAATGAATGGGTTTAATTAAGTGAAGATGACTTTAATAAGTGAGCTGGAAGTGGAAACAATTGGGACAGGGGACAGGTGACTGGGAATTGAAATCTTGATATTAGATATTTTGAAACTGGTAAGCTTAGAAGTGTATAACTAAGAAGGAAAGGAGAATTCCCTAGATATATGGGTAAAGAAACAGATATAGATGTATTTGTGGGAATAATAAGAGGAAATATGGTAGAACCATAGGATCTAAGTCCTCAATTAACATGGGGAGATGATTGGAAGGTTGATGAATGATAGCAATATTGAGCATCCTCAATTTTAGTTCTCAGTAATATAATTACATATTTCTAATAGTGTGTTTTAACCGATATTTATTTGATTTATTTTATTTTATTTTTGAGACAGAGTCTCACTCTTTGCCTGGGATAGAGTGCCATGGCTTCAGCCTAGCTCACAGCAACCTCAAACTCCTGAACTCAAGCGATCCTGCTGCCTCAGCCTCCTGAGTAGCTGGGACTACAGGCATGTGCCACCATGCCTGGTTAATTTTTTCTATATCTTTTTAATTGGACAATTAATTTCTTTCTATTTATAATAGAAACGGGGTCTTGCTCTTGCTCAGGTTGGTTTCAAACTCCTGACCTTGAGCAATCCACCCACCTCGGCCTCCCAGAGTGCTAGGATTATAGGCGTGAGCCACCATGCTCAGCCTGGCCTGTTTGATTTTAGAAAGGGCTGCTTGGCTTACTGCTGTGACCATAGAAGATTTTTTGTTGTTGTTCTTAGTTACAGTAAATATTTCTTACATTGTTTTCTCTCCAATCTCCAAAACCAGTTTTATCTAGGGTTTCATTTCACTAGTACACACCAGTAATCCTTAAAATGGCTGAATGTTGAAATATGTGTGAAAGTTCAATAGCTGTTTCCCAGGTCCCATTAGGGGCTCCTGCTGACACTTCCCCCACCTCTGCTGGAACAGATAAGCTTTCAGCCCTGCACTGTAGCACAAGTCCTGGTGTGTTGGCGCATGCTGATTGGTCTAACTAGCTGATTGGTCTAACTAGAGTTGACATATTACTTAAACAGTATCCTTGGTTATAGCCCTAGTCCAAGTTCCTTGACAGGTCTCTGTTCCAATACAAAACAACGTATTTTAAATCCTCATTTTTAAATATCATTCACTATAAAATATATCTTGATTCTTTACTCATTATGATTAGACATTAATGACCCTACTCTTCTGTTCACCTGTTTTTCATTGCATTCTGTCCTGTCATGTGTAGGCCTTACTTTTATTAAGATTGATAATATCTGCATTAAATACTATATATACAATTAAATGATAGCAATAGACAACCATTATCTAGTAATTTCTATGTGCCACAGTATCTCATATCATGAGAATGATTGGAAAATTACCTATAATTACATTTTTTTTTCATTTATTTTGGCTAAACAAGAAAAGGGAATTTGTCTGACTGACTAGTTCTCTATAACATGTTCTCCAGCTGGCATTTGCAAATAGCTTGGTGAGTTATTTATTACAAAGGGGAAAATTCACATGTTTGAAAGTTTGCACAGACTGTAATTGAGTGAGAAAATAAAATTCAACAATTGCTAGGAAGCCATTCCAATTTTTTTTGAAGTCCTTTACTCCCTATTCAAATGTGGCCTTTTCTTGGTGGTGGATGTATTTTGTTTTTGGATAATGACTTTTCTGGTGCAGTTTCACTTTTCACTCTGTTTTTTCATCATGTCATCATCTTTTTCTACACTCCCAACAATACTAGATAGCCTCTGCAGTCTACTTCTTTCCCAAAAGATGACTGCCTGGAAGCATTATTTAAAATTGTAAGAACAATGATATAGAGAATAACAAGTTTCCACCAGCTGGCTTAAGAAATAAAGGGCATAACGAGAGTAGTGTATTTTTTTAATTACACTTATTTGTTCCCAACCTTCGTACTCCCTTTGGCCATAAGTCTGAGCTAATTATTATTCTGAATTAATGGGTAACTTTTTCCCTGCATTTCTTAACTATATAATACATATAGACAAATTATACTTAAGTATATATATTCACACATATGTGTGTGTATATATATATCACTACATATGCATACATTACTAAACACCATATAACATGTTTTTATATAATGAAATTGTAGATAAATATTTTACTGTGTTATCATTCATCATATTGTTTTATATTCATTATTATGTTTTAAGAGCATCCATGTATGCTATATCTAGTTTCAGATCTTCATTTGTACAGCTGTATAGTGGTATTTTACTCCATGAATTTACCACATTATTTATCCATTCTGAAATTGATGGGCATTTAAGATTTTTCTTTGCCTCTTTTTTTCTCTTATAAATAGTGCTGGGATGGAAACTTTTATGTAAGTATATTTGTGAGTCTCAAGAAGGATTCTATATACACATTATTATTATTCTTTTATGTATATGAGAATAATTGTTGGGTCACAGGCATATGGATATATCTTCAATTTTAGTAGACTCTGCCAAATTATTTATCAAATTGATTTCAACAATTTATATGCCCACAAACCAACTTACCATTGCTCCAAATTTTTGCCACCAATTTAAGCTGTTAGATATATAAAATCTTTTGAAACTACTGAATTTTAAATATTTTTTGTTGCTCAATTTGCATATTCTTGATTTCCAGTATTACTTGAATTTCTTTTTCCACAAGTATCTTCTTTGTATGTTGTCAGTTTTCTAGTGAATTAAGTAATTTTTGTTGATTTGTTAAACAAAATATATAAAGAATAATTACATATTTTATTTTTAAACATTCCAAGTATATGACTTTTATTTGCACTTACCTAAAGCAGATTTTTGACTGACAGAAGTTTTTTTAAATATAGTTTTTAACATTTAATGTCGTTTTCATTAAGAGTTTATGCCTTTTTGTTTGTTTTTTGTTTAAGAAATCTCCCACTTTGACTTTATAAAGTTTTTTAATTTATTTTATTTTAAAAATTATATAATTTGTCATTTCACATTGAATCTACTAATATGGATTTTTGTTAATGAATGAAATAAGGATACCATTTTATTTGCTTTTAGGAGAATAATGAGTTAATTCTGCCAGCACCATTTGTTGACAGTTTCCTGGTGAACTTTATTGTTGCTTCTCTTCTTGTGATCCCATCTGGTTTTGTGGCTCTCTGGATTGGCAGCACAGCTTTCACTGTGAACTTTCATTTTTATTCCTCTGAGTCAATCAACATTTTTCTTTTTTTTTTTTTTTTTTTTTTTGAGACAGAGTCTGGCTCTGTTGCCCTGGCTAGAGTGCCATGGTGTCAGTCTAGCTCACAGCAACCTCAAACTCCTGGTCTCAAGCCTTCCTTCTGCCTCCGCCTCGCGAGTAGCTGGGACTACAGGCATGTGCCACCATGCCTGGCTAATTTTTTCTATAAATATTTTAGTTGTTCAGGTAATTTCTTTCTATTTTTAATAGAGATGGGGGTCTCACTCTTGCCCAGGCTGCTCTTGAACTCCTGACCTTGAGCAATCCTCCTATCTCAGCCTCCCAGAGTGCTAGGATTACAGGCATGAGCCACCACGCCTGGCCAATCCACATTTTTCTAGGTAGAGTTCAGTAACTTCCTAAGAAAACAAGTGTGGGAAGTAAAATGCTTTAATCTGTATATGGCCAAATGCTACCATAAAGGCAGATCTTGAAACTTTTACCTCAGACTCTAAGTACAGTATTGAGAACTTTGATCTCAAGGAAGATTGCCAAGATTTGCATCCTGGCACTACCACTTAGTACCTATATGATCATCATGCTAATCTTCAAACTGGATACATCTACCCCTTGGGAGTACATAGAGACCTTAGGATGGGTCAGAGGGCATAAATAGTTCAAAGGAATTGATTTTCATATCCTCAAACTATACACACACACACACACACACACACACATACACACACAGAGTCACCAAAGAAGTGCTTGCCTTCCACTCATCCTAAATCTACTAAGGATAGTACAATTGACTACTATAAAATCCTTCGAGCAACTAACAAAGGGATAATTCACAAGGTTGTTCATAAGCAATTCTAATAACTGGGCAGCAAAAATTTTTGCAAAACAGGTGCTAAACATTTTGCATATGTAAATTTAAAAATTTGCTTTCAACATAATTGAAAGATGACTAGATCCAGTTGTCACTTGAAAGATTATTAGGAATAACTTTTGATGTTAGCTCAATCTCTAGGTATTTAGCATACAGTATAGTAAGGAGTCTGGTTCCTAATTAAAAATCTATATGTCATTTCTCATGCCTCACCATATGCCATGACAAAGGCTTTATCTGGCAGGGTTCATATGAGAAAGCTGCCCTTCCCCACATCAGACTTGTGACACAGCCATTGCGTTTTCATTGCAGTCTCTCAAGGGAGCTGCAGTAAGACACTCAGGCCTGCCAGGGTGGTCATGCTCTTTGCATATTTGCATTTGCTTCTGAGGTCTTGTGCAGAGGTCCTTTTCAGATACTTCTGCTGAGGCCTCTCCGTGGAGGGAAGAGGGAAAAACCTTAAAAACACATTTTCCCACTCTGACTCAGTACCAGATACTTTTCCACTCCTAGTCTTGCCTTGTAGCCCTCCCTGCCCTTATCCCCAGAGTTCATAAAACTGCCAGAGTCTTCTGTTCGGGGCTCCCTCAAGAGTGAGACAATCGTCACATCTGTATTCATCTACCTGGCCTTTTCCTGAGAGGCTGTTCCACTGGAGAAAATGGAGTCGGTGCTTTCCCTGGTTTGAGACTCTTCCTAACACCATCACAGTAAGTGATTAAAGGCTTAACCTTTTTCTCTTTGGGTTGTTGCTGAAATGCATACCCAACACCTGACTGCTCAGTTCTCTTTCTCTCAGCTTATCTGACACTTAAGAGTTAAAAAACTCGAGTGACATTGATGTAACAAAGTTCTTATTAATAGTTCATGTGAACACATTTTCTCAAACTTCTAATCTATAAAAAACATAGAGTTGAGCTTAAATTATTTTTCTTTCTAGCAACTATAGCCATTTATAGATATAAAAAAATAATTGAGACAAAGAAAATACATTCATTTCATTAAAAATGTGTGAATTAATTAAACATTTTACTTTTTATGCTTAATAATTATTTGTTAAAAGTTTTAATATATTTTTGTTGATTGGCAATCAATTTGAAATACAAAGGAGAAAAACTTTAACACATAGAAACTATGCTCTGAGAAAAATGTTAGTGTTAATTTGTGTGTGTGTATATATACACATACACATATATTTTTCTTCAGAGTAGTATGAAAGGGGATCATATGAAAGGCTTTTAAGAATAAAAATATACTATATTAAGGTATAATTCTGTGTGGAAATTAATATGAGTACAAAGAGGATAGAAAATTTATGTAATATCCCCATTTGTTAATGAAGAGTTTACCATCAATTTTTAAATTGGATGATGATAATATCAAATTCCTATGGTATTTTCCTATTATTTGGCACACATGATTGAATGATGTGACAGTGATACTTTAAAATATCTATGTTTACAATGCATAGAGATAACATCCCTTCCACCCATATTTAAACACTGGATAAAATATTTTAGATGTCAAGCTAAAAATATGGTGTGAAGAACATTGCTTTTGAAAATTAGAAGTACATGATCAAAAATATTTGATTACCACTTATCTAAGAGATCATGATGTTCTATGTCACATGAGAAACAGCACAGAAAATTTCCACCTTATCCAGGTATAGCCTCTTTGGGTAAATAAATTAGACAAAATCTTTGATTGCCTCTTATCTAGGTATTCAGGAGGAGTTACAAAATTATACTAGAGACCTAGAGAAAAAAATTAGACATAAAACTTCTCAGGAATGTTTTAAAAATTACTCATAGCAAATGTACAAACTCTTAAACTTCAGAAGATTAATCCTCTCAGGGTTATCCTATAATACACTGAGCCCTTAGAAGAGTCTACTACAGAAATAATGGATAGAGCATACATAGGATACTCTCTTTGTCAATCAAGGTTCTGGCAGGAAACAGATGGTGTATTCAAACAGGTAACTGAAGAGAATTTAATGAAGGGGCTCTTTACAAAGGTGTAGCCAAGGTTAAAGGAGCAAGAAATGATGAAGTGCTAACACATATGGGAAGCCTTTGCCAGCCAGAGTCTTTTCCAGGCCCCACAGAGAGAATCACAGGTATAAAATAGGGGTTGCTTTTTAGTGGATTTGATCCTAGGCAGAAAAGTACAGCCAAGGTCAAACTGAGGTTGGCAGTGAGAGAAACAGGAAAACAAATGCCCACCATCTCTTTCCTTCTTCCCTAATCTCCTAACAGTGTCTCTTTTTGGCCAAACCAAACTGGAAGCCAAAGGGTAAAGGATCCTGAGGAGGCAGCCTGATGAAAATCAGACTCCCGAGGTAATAGCAGGGTGGAGAAGTGTACAGTGACAGGGAAAATAAAGACAATCTGACACAGTTTTCAAAAATATTAATGACTCTACTTTTGAGTAAATTAAAAGTTTATTAAAAATGTAGTAAATCTGTATATATTAATCCTAAATTACAAAAGCCAACAGGGTAGAGATATTATTCATTCAGACTTTATAATGAAATATATGAATGAAGAAGATAATGGGTAAATGATAAGTTTAAAATATGTACACCTGTAGGTAACTCTGTTTTAATGTGTGAGGCATTCTTTGTCTTATAGATAAATGCATTCATTCACTTCAAACGGTGATGAAAATGTAAGTTTCACATATACATTTTAAAATTTGAACAGAAACTTCCCAAAAGAAGACAGAATAAGGGCCAACAAACATATGAAAAAATGTTCAACATCTCTAATCATCAGGAAAATGCAAATCAAAACTGCAATGAGATATCACTTATCTTCAGTGAGAATGCTCCTTATTAACAAGTCCCCAAACAATAAATGTTGGCATGGATGTGGAGAGATAGGAACACTCCTACACTTCTTGTGGGACTGCAAACTAATTCAACCTCTGTGGAAAGCAATATGGAGATACCTTAAAGCGATACAAGTAGATCTACCATTTGATCCAGCGATCTCATTGCTGGGCATCTACCCAAAAGAACAAAAGTCACTCTATGAAAAAAGACACCTGCACTTGAATGCTTATAGAAGCACAATTCACAATTGCAAAGATGTGGAAACATCCCAAGTACCCATCAATACATGAATGGATTAATAAAATGAGGTATATGTGTACCATGGAGTACTATTCAGCTATACGAAATAACGGTGATACAGCACCTCTTGTATATTCCTGGATAGAGCTGGAACCAATTCTATTAAGTGAAGTATCCCAAGAATGGAAAAATAAGCACCACATGTACTCACCAGCAAATTGCTATTAACTGATCAACACATAACTGGATATATAGGAATAACATCTATCGGGTGTCAGGCAGGTAGGGGTGGTAGGGAATGGGTATATGCATACATAATGAGTGTGATGTGCACCAATTGGGGGATGGACACGCTTGAAACTCTGACTCAAGGGGGAAGGGGGACAAGGGAAATATACATAACCTTAACATTTGTACCCCCATAATATGCTGGAAAAAAAAAGAATGATGTTCAGACATCTAAGGTAGCAAGAATGGTTGTCATTGTGAGAATATAGTCTCCTAACCAGCACTGATCAATACAAATAAAGTCACGCATGGCTTAGCAATGGGGATATGTTCTCAGAAATGAGCCATCAGGCAATTTCGTTATTATGTGAACATAATGCTGTGTACTTACACAAACCTAGATGGTATAACTTACTACGCACCTAGGCTGTATGGCATAGCCTATTCCTCCTACAAACCTGGATAGCACGTTACTCTACTGAATACCGCAGGCAATTGTAACACAATGGCAAGTGTTTGTGTATCTAAACATATCTAAACATAGAAAACATACAGTAAAAATATGGTACTATAATCTTATGAGATCACCATCATATATACAGTCAGTTGTTTATGGAAATGTTGTTATGTTGTGCATGACTATATAATGAGTGTCACATAGGTATTAATAATTTTTAATTTTCTAGTAGCCACATTAAGAAGGGATGAATTAATAATATTTTATTTAACACACTCTGTAAAATAGTATGATTCCAATATATTAAATTAAAAAATTTACATTTCTTTTTATTTCATACTATCTTTCAAAGACAGTGTGTATTTACACACATGCTACATTGCAAGCATTCAAGAGCTATGCATAGCAGTTCGTGACCATTCTGGTCAGTGTAGTTCCAAAAATCAATTAAAAAGCCCTTGATAGAAATGAAGGGACACTTACTGGTAATAGTGTGAAGAAGCAATTGTATTTGAATAATCTTATTGAAGTATTTTTATATTTCTAGCCAGATAGGCAGGAAAATTATGCATATGAATTTTATGAAGCTAAAAATCATGTGAATTAAAATCATTTAAATCCAATAACTCTACCTATCTCTTCCACTCTCTCTTGCTCTTGCTCTTTCCTTCTAGTACTATATAATTTTGATATAAACTCAGAAATTTAAACGTGGACTGGCAAGAGCAATCTGTGGCTGAAATAGTAAAATAAAAAAGTTTGGGAATGAGACTATGTTCTTAAAAGAGAAGAGGGGGTCAAAAAAAGGGAAGATTTAAAAAGTTGTTTGTTGAGATATAATTCACATACCATAAAATTTTACATTTTAACTATACAAGTAAGGGAGCTTAAAAATATTCACAAAACTGTGTGAATATCACCACTGTCACATTTGAGAACACTTTCATTACATGCAAAATAAACTGCGTATACATTAATGGTCACTCTCTATTTGACCCTTATCTCAGCCTCTGGTAATATATTTTGTGTCTGTATGGATTTACCTGTTATAGACATTTCACACATTAATTAAACTGAATTACATAGCATTCTGTTTTTTGTGTTTGGCTTCTAACATCATAATGTTTTCAAGATTCATAAATGTTGTAGCATATATTAGTACTTCATGATTGTATAATGTTTCATTGTATCAATATATCACATTTTAATTATTCATTCATTAGTTGATAAACATTTGTGGTATTTTCACCTTTGGGTATTGTAATTAACTGCTATGAACATTTATATAAAAGTTTCTGTGTAAACCTATGTTTTTTATTCCCTTAGGTATATATGAAGAGTGAAATTGCTAAATCATAGAGTAAATCTAACCTTTTTGCTTAACTGTCAACACTGTTTTCCAAAGCAGTTGCACCATTTTACATTTTTACCATTAAGGTAAATATGTTTTTATGTATTAATGTCCCATTTTCATCACACCCTTGACAACAATTTCTTCTGTCTAACTTTTTAATAGTCCTTCTGGTGGGCATGAAGTGATGTTTTATCACGATTTTAATTTGCATTTCACTAAAAATTACTTACATTAAACATCTTTTAAGGTGCTTATTGACCATTCTTATATCTTCTTTGGAGAAATGTTTACTCAAATATTTTGCCCATTTTTAAAGTGGGCTATTTCATTTTTATTGTTGAAATTGTTTGAAAATATAGTCTGGATGGTGGTCTCTCAACAGACAAATGTTTTTCAAACATTTATCCCCATCCCGTACCTTGCAATTTCACTTTTTGAGGGTGACTTTTTCTCCCTTTTATTGACATATACTAATTTACATGTTTATGGGGTACGTGTGTGTTTGTTACATACATAGAATGTATAATGATCAAGTCAGTGTTAATGGGGTATTCATCACCTTCAGGGTTTATCATCTTTACATGTTGGTAAGATTTCAAGTCTTCTCCTTTTATTATTTTGAAATATACAATATATTGTTACTAAGTATAGTCATATTAGTCACTATCAAACATTAAAACTTTATTTCTTCAATTTAACTGCATGTTTGCACCTATACCCAACATCTCTTCATCCCCTTCCCCCATTCTCCCTTTCCAGGCCCTGGTATCTACTGTTCTATTCTCTATGTACACAAGATTAAGTTTTTTAGCTTCCAAATATGAGTGAGTACATGCAGTATTTTTCTTTCTGTGCCTGGTTTATTTCACTTAAAATAATGACCTTCAGTTCCATCCATATTGCTGCAAACAATATTATTTCATATTTTTAATAGACAATTAGTATTTCATTGTGTTTATACTACATTTTCTCTATCCATTCAATCCCTGATGGACACTTGGGCTGATTTGATGTCTTTGCTATTGTGAATAGTACTGTGATAAATATGCAAGTGCAAATGTCCCTTTGAATGCTCTTTTCCTTTGGATAGATATCTAGTAGTGGGTTTGCTGGATTGTATGGTAGTTCTTCCTACTTTAGCTTTGTGAGAAATCTCCATAATGTTTTCCATACTGGTTGTACTAATTAACATTTCCACCAACAGTGTATGTGGTCCCTCTCCTACACATCCTCACCAGCATCTGTTATTTTTGTCTTTTTAATAATAGCCATTCCATTGCTACAAAGAAATGTGGTGAGATGATATCTCACTGTGGCTTTGATTTGCATTTCACTGATGATTAGAGATGTCAAGAATTTATCTCTCTTTTCTTTTGTTTCTTGGCTTTTCATGTCATATGTAAAAAAAAGCTATTGCCTACTCCATATCACAGATTTATACTTAAGTTTTATTTAAGAGTTTTATATTTTTGCTTTCTTATATTTTGGTCTTGCATACATTTTAGTTAATTTTTGTACATGATATGAGGTAGAGTGTCCAAATTCATTCTTTGCATGTCAAGATCAGTTGTCCCAGAATCATTTATTCATGACTATTTTTTCCCATTTAATTATCTTGACATACTTGTTGAAAATCAATTGACCATAAACATAAGGCTTTATATCTTTCAATTCTATTTCACTTATCTATATGCCTATCTTTATGACAGTACCATACTATTTTGATAATTGTAGCTTTGTGGTAAGTTTTGAGGTAGGGAATTTTGAGTCCTCCATCTTTGTTTTTCTTTTTCAAGTTTGTTTTGGCTGTTCTGGGTTGATGGCATTTCTAAATTAATTTAAAGATCATCTTGTTAATTTCTTCATAAAAGTTTGGATTTTGACAGTGATTGCATTAACTCTGTACATCAAACTGGGCATTTTTGTCATCTTAACAGCATTAAGTTTTCCAAGTTATGAATATGGGATATCTTTGTACTTAATTTAAATCTTCAGTAATTTGTTTGAATGATGTTTTCAGTTTTCCATACACAAAACTTATATTTCTTTTGTTAAATTTACTCCTACATATTTTATTCACTTTGATTTTATTACAAGTAGAATTATTTCTTAATTATAATTTTGGATTGTTCATTGCTTGTGTATAAAAGTATAATTGATTTTTGTATGTTAATCTTATATGCTGTAATTTTATTGAACATATTTAGTAATTCTAATAAGCTTCTTTGTGTCTGAATGTGTATAAATTCCTTAGGATTTTTTTATGTAAAAGACTATGTTATCTGTGACTAAAGATAGTTTTATTTCTTGGATAGAAGTATTGAGTTTAGACATTCTTGTCTTGCTTCTGATCTTATGAGAAAAGCATTCAATCTGTCACCATTGTGTATAATATTAATTGTGTATTCATTTGTGACTTGTATAAGGTTGAAAAAGCTTCTTTCTACTCATTGTCAATTTGTTTTAATAGTGAAAGATGAAAGGGTGATGAATTTTGTGAAATGCTTTTTTGTGTGTCTACTGAGATGATCATGTAATTTTTGTCCTTTATTATAATAATGTATTGTCACCTTGATTGATTTTTATTCAACTAGCCTTGCATTTCTGGGATAAATCCCACTTGGCCATGGTCTATACTCCTTTTTATTTGCTGTCGAATTCAGTTTGCTAGTATTTTGCTGAACATTTTTTGTCTATAATCAAAAGGGATACTGAGCTGTAGTTTTTTTTTTTTTTTTTTTTCTTGTGATGCCTTTGGTTTGGGCATTGGAGAAAGTTTTGCAAAGTATTCTCTCTTTTACTCCCCAAGAAATAAGAGAGAGAAATTAGCAGTATGGGTAGATCGAGGTTTTACCAAAATAGTACTAAACTTCTAAACAAATTATGAAAGTAAATACACTGGAATTTTATTTTTAAATCAAAATATAGGTTTAGTAGTCATAGTCGTACTAGTGATAGTATTTTCTTCTATTGCCTCCTTAAACTTTATTTAATTGAGGAAACTTTTACCCTGATGGCTGATGAAATTCATGAAGTGCCTTGACATATCCCCTTACTTTTAGATAAATATTCCTATAATCAATTTATTTCAAACAATCTCAACTCAATATCTAAAATTCTAAATAAAGATAGTAATTGATCTACAAGGCCCTCATAATCCTAGTCTTTATGGAAAAAAAATTTTAACTCAGTATTTGTAAACAATTACTGTTGACATTCTCTTTCAAAATATGGTAAACACAACAAAACACTACAAAAAGTTAAAACTGTAAGATTCTCAATTTTTTAACTAATTTATAAAGAAAAGTGAAAGAGTATATTTACTAACTTCTAATTAGAGAAAAATTTCCTAGAATGCTTGATCCCTGGACTAATAAATTATCCCATATATTTTATCATAACCCAAGTAAATAATCTCATTCACAGAAATATTCATAAGTGAAATATTTTTAGATGTATAAATATAATTCACAAGATAACCAGTTTGTTTTGTTAGGTGTATGTACATCAAATTGATAGAACCCAAGTGAGTTAATGTGGTATATGGATAGATGATTGATTGATAAATAGGTAGATACTTATATATGCATATATAAAGCGAAATGAACACAGAGTCTGACTCAGGCTTAAGATTCTTACATTTATAAGTACAACTACTGCTGGGTATGTACTGTAACTTTAGGACCATGAGTAAGGCTCTTAGGCCCTCCAACAAACTGCTATTACTTTCCTATTGATGATTGAAATTTTGGCAACTATTCATTTAGATTATGATTCTATTACAGTTCAAATTAGCAGTGTAAACTAATGTTTAAAATCATTTTACTATAATATTAAAATGCTTTATAATGGATTTTGCTTGTTGTTGAAGGCAATAATGAGAAAACAAGTCATCTCGTGGAATGGAGGAGGACTCTGAGTAAAAGACAAAGAGCATAGCATGCATACTGTGGGAATGGAGGATGAATGGCAATAAATGACAGACTTTATCCATGAAACAGTTTTTCTCCGGAATCAAATACTGTTGGAGCAATGACTAAAGTGGTGACATCGAAATCCATGAATTGCCAACTACTGTCAAGTGTATTATTGCTGCAAGTCTAATATCTGAGCATATTCACCCCCAGGCATCAACTAATCTTTGCTTAAATGTACCATAGTCAATTTTGCCAGTATGCAAAAGGGAATGAACAGACACAGGAAATGGTCTCAGTAAATTAAACTGAATTGTCATCTACACTTAGCCTCTGCTATGGCATCATGATTCACATTGTCATGGCAACTTATATTTGAAAAAGAGCAAGATAGAAAAACAGATATTCTTCTTTAGTCTGATTAACTGGGAGACATTCTGGAGAAGAAAAAGATAGATTTTGATATAGCTTTTATAGTCATCTTCAATTTTAATAATTTACTTTCTAAGTGAGTTGTATTTTCATGAAGTAAATACTACTCACATTTACTGGTGAGCAACCTAGGAATGATTTTTATTTTCGTGAATATTTGTTATACGCTAACTATTTGCCCAAAATATGTGGCAGGCTAAGGAAATATAAGGATGAATCAGGCCAAATTCCTGACCTCATGAAACTCACTATCTCTTCTGGACAATTGTTATATTTACTGTGCAGGTAATTATAATGCAACACATGTGATATAGCTACACACAAATTTCTAAGAAACCAAAGTATGGAGAATCATTCATTCTGCTTGTAAAACTAAGCAGTCTTAAATACATGGTTTTATAACTGCAATTTTAAGAGTAAACAGATCTTTCAATCAGAGTATCAAAAGTATATACATGGTATGATCAGAAACTTTACTAGAATAGAATACACCACTGAGAAAAATAAATATGTACTGGAGGAGATATACTGTACACACTAATACAGAATGCATTGAATAAGTACCAGTTTGGGAAGTATTGAAAATTAGTTAGAAATAATAAGATTTGAACTCTTAGATTCTCCTTTGTAGACTCACTCATCAATATTTCCACCAATAGTTATCAAAATATGCTTTATAAACATCACATAGAAAACAATTCTCATTATTAGACACTACTATACCATAAATATAGTGTGGCAACCAAGTCTGGTAACTTAGGCAAACATATTAATATAATCAACGGTTTATTGATATTTTATTGCATGGTATGGTAAAATGGTTATATCCATGTTTTCAGACTATATGGCCATACTATAGAAGAGTAGAAAAAGATCATTGAAAGAAAGAACACACTAGCCTGAACCTGCTCTCTCTGCAGGATATTGAAGATAAGTGAGTATATCAATTTAGTGAACTACATAGAGATTTTCAAAACCATTCTCTTTTATCAACTTAAAATACTTTATACTTTAACATACAAATATATTATTATATATTAACAGCTAATTGTCAGTCCTAGCTGTATCCCATGCATTTTGAAAAACCAGCAGGGAGAGGACAGCAAGAAGGAAAACATAAAAATCAGCAACATGTCCTTAAGAGTACCTTATAACAGCAATGATTATTGGCTCATCAATATATCAGTATCAGAGCACGCTAAAGAATCTGAAGGCATGCACTGGCATATAAAAATAGCTCACATTTGTATAGACTTTGCAAATTAATTTGACACCTGTTTTTACATTTGCTTCATTCAACAGTTTTTTTTTTGTAGTAGAATGGGCAGGAAGCTTTATGTTTATTGTGTAAATGAGAATCTCAGACAGAATTATTAAGAGGCTAAGTGGTTTGCCTCATTAATGAGAAATCCCAGAAACGTATGCTCTTTATACAATATCATGCACATCCACATGAGTAAACTAAATAGGAATAATTGTAGGAAGTTTTTAAACTTAAAAATTACCCAGTGGAGTATTTGTTTCCATTATAAGCAGACTTCAGAATTAATTACCGTGAACCAAGAATGAATTCAATTTATAGTACCACGTCTTCAATTTTGTTTTTCTTGTCTTGAAGAAATCACAAGTATCAGGTCCGTTTTAGAAAACAAAACAAAACCTTATTTAGTCTAATCAGCTATGTGTAAAATACTATTTTACCGAAGTGATGAATTCTAGGAATTAGCCATAATCTTTTGGAGGAAAGATATATACAAATATAAGTAATGAAAAA